>QANU01104054.1:424074-445388 GCA_003254905.1 Nissolia schottii
TTTTTTTTTTTTTTTTTTTTTGTATCTAGCATTAACTCCCAATTTTATTTTTTTTTATAAAATATAAAGCTTTAAACATCGAAACTGACGCTTCACCAAAAATGGTTATGCTTTCAAGAGCAGATGATGCAAAAGCGAATTAAGGCTCAAAAGAATGAGAAAAGATAGAGAATCGAAGAAGTGAATTATATGCATTTTGCATTCGAATAATGGTTTCCTATAAAATGAATATCAATATTTATCATTACAATGTAATTGAGGATCAAGAAAATTTCAGAGGCCTAATAAATTTTTCTAATTTAACCAAATCATATTCCTAGTAGTGATTCCTAAAGTAGTAAGATTAAGAAAAACACTTACCTCTCTTACTGCAACTTAAATGTTGCTGCATATGATGATAAACATTTTTTCTTCTTCATATTTATATCACCATTTTAAATTTTGTTCTTGCAAAATCGAATACTTATAATTTAGAATCTTCGTAAAATCCATTTATTTCCCCTCTTTTGTAACAGGAAAACAAAACACCTCAACAATAATGCAAGTCAAGATGATGATAAACCTATGGGCATCATCAATCATCAAATGAATCATTCTAATTAGGGAAGTACAAAACTCGGTCCAGCCTGTTAACCCGAACTAGTCCAAAGCATTCGACCCAAAGATGATTGAGTTTAGGTTCAGCTTTGGTTCTTTAAAATTGGTTCTGTCCAAATATAGGATCAGGTTTGGGTAAAGGCAAACCCGACCTATGTATACCCCTAAATTATTGACTAACTTCATATATTTTGCAGATGTTTCTACTAATGCATTTCAATCACAAGGAGCGAGTTCACAACAGGATGTCATGAACATAGAATGATTCCAAATGGATGTTGGCTGCCTTCTTTTGGAGTAGAAAAGCTAAAAGTCATATTATGATGCAACATTTTTTAGATAATCTATTGTAGTTAAACTATGTGTATTTTTTAGTGTATAGAAACTTAGCACACGAAGTATTATGTATTGCTTCAATTTTCTTAGTTTATGCATCTTAATGAGTGCATCCATTATTTTGTTGTTGTTTGTGTTGTGTACTAAAACTATGGAAATTTGAATGAGAATGCTAAGATTAGAAATTTTATGTCATTTTATTGTTGTGTTTGAAATTAATGGATGTTTAGTTAGAAACTATGATGCTTATTCAAATAGGAAGCAAAATAAAAAATGAAATAGTTGGTTTGTAATTTTTTCAACTTTATATTTTTAATGGATACCATTTTTTATTTTTTGGTTTGAGATAACATTGACCCGTTTTAGACTCGGTTCAAACCAGGGTTTTAACTCAGCCCTAAGATGATTGGGTCTATTCGAGTTTAAGGTCAGGTTTGAGTCTTCAAAATTAGCTCAATCTAAATATAGGGTCGTGTTCGGATAAAGACAGAGCTGGCCCAACCCGGCCATGTACACCCCTAATTCTAATCTTTTGAGCACCTAAACACATTCAAACCATTCATATTTCTCATATAATTGTTGCTCTCTTTATATCTGCAATACTAATAAATGATTCACTACAATTAGATATATGAATAGAAAAAAATAAATAATTATATCTAAATATTATAATTCAACAAAGAATGCAAAGGTTACAATCGTAGACTTTTTAATTTTTATTAGATGATTTATCATTGACAATTTTTTTTTATTTACCTTTTGATTTTTCATATTCTAGTACTTAAGATTTTGGTTTACTTTGGTTATGAATACATACTGGTATGAAATAGAGAAATGTTATACCAATTTGGTATTGTATAGGAAAATTACAATAAACATTTATTTTAATTTCTAATATATATATATATATATATGGCGTCAATTTATTCTTTAAAAATCATTTTATATTAAATATACTTTTGAGAATTGAAAAAATGACTTCAGATTAATTTTTGAAAATTTGATCACACTAAATAAGTTTGTATAGATTGTTTTATTAATAAAATAATCTACTATCTATTCAATTTAATGAAGAAAGAAGGAAGTCAATCTTGACGTGAATAACTATGGAAATTAAATTTGACATTAATGTGCGAAAGGAATAAAAATACTCTAAACATCTATTATTATTTTCTACTTTTTAATTCATTATTAAATCAATATATGTAGATGTAATTTACATATGCAGATACATTGAGTTGATAATGAATTTTAAAGCTCATAAGTGACCGCTTATAGCTGATAAATGAAGTATCAAAATTAAGATAAAATTTTAGACATTTTAATTTTTATTTATTAATTTAAATGATTTAACATTATCAAATATCTTTTATTCAACCAATAAAAAAAATATTTTATTCACCTTTAATTCTTCATTTCTGTATTTTGGATTTCAGTTTACTTTGGTTATGATTACTGGTATAATAGGATTAAAAAAAATATTACTGATATAAAATAGAAAAATGTAAAAAAAATATTACTGATATAAAATAGAAAAATGTTGTGCCAATTTGGTTTCTTGCAGGAAAATTACAATAAATATTTATTTTAATTTCTTAAAGATATAACATCAATTTATTTCTTAAAAACTATTTGATACTAAGTATATTTCTGAGAGTTAAAAAAAGTTGACATCACATTAATTTTTGAAAGTGTGTTCACACCAAATAAGCTTGAAAAAATAATCAAAATGTGATATTATTTTAGTTTATATGTTATTCAATGAGATCAAATAACTAAAAGATTAAAATAATGTTTTATTTTAATTTGTATGGATAATTAATATCCAACTTTTTTTTAGAAAAAGGTTTAGAATAGACACAAATTTATCCCTTTATATATATATACACACACTCACTTACACACAAGTTTATCATTAAGGTACATTCCACGTCCATATAAATAAAATTGTTCAATAATTATTAAATTGAGTTGTGATCCTATATTTTTTTAAAAAATACATGATAATACTCTCACCTTATGTGGTCCGAGAGGGTTGGTTTTTTTTTTTTTAGGTAGTTGGTCAATGAAACCAAGGAAACGGACTCTAATTATTGCTATGGAATTACTCAAACAACAACAGTAGTTGACTCCACCCTGAATAAAGGCCAACTAGTTTGTGCATGTTTAAAAAATAAGGGAGATTGGTCTAAAATACAAAAATTGTATTGTGATTACTATGCAAATAAAACTACTACATCCTGTGTAAATATTATTTTTTTTAAAAATTCATACCCCTAATTGTTGTAGAACATTTTTTAGTATAGTGGATGGAAAAAGAGTAATAATTGCATTAGAAATAAAAATTTATTTTTTTATATAGAAATAGTTTTGTTAGTTCATTCTATTTTATGCATTTACTAAGATATTTTTTTTTTTTACATTAGTATATGTAGTGTTTGGTTTTAAACAGTTAAAACAAACCGCAAAGATTATGAGATTTAATGTTCAAACAAAAATAAGATTTAATATTACTCCCCCCATTTTTTTTAATTTGTCTAAATTTTTATTTTGATATTTTCAAAAATATTTGTCCACATCCTAAAGCTAAACAACATTCATTATCTTTATTTTTTATACACCCCTATTTAATAAAAGTAGTGAAAGAGAGACAGGTGAAAGAGAGACAGAGTAATAAATGAGAGAAAAAAATTAATAAGGATAATTTTATAAAATATTACTATAGTATTTCCTTAACTCTCTGAAATTTTTAATTATTTTCTTGATAAAAAAAAAGAAGAAGAAGAAGAGGGAGTAACATTCTGAAATAGTTAAGTTATCTTAGTTTGACCATTTTCTCCTGATTACTAATTTACCATACTTTAAATATAGTAAAAAATATCAAATTAATTTGTATTCTTATGAAACTGAATTAAATTCCACCCTTTCTCAATTTTTAGTATTTCTATCGTTCAAATTGAGAAACTCCTTTGACTGTAGAATTGCTTCAAAGTGTTGAATAACCTGCAAAAACTTGGAAAAAATTATTTCAGTTTTTTTATTGATAAAATAAATGTTATTCAACTATACTCAACAGTTATAAATAATGGTACATCTGTAACATTTTTTTTATTTCAAACCTAATTATTAACTCTATTAAGTCAGTTCAAACTCAAAGGAGAGGACACAGTTGGTGCCTCTACTTGTGCCAGTGGTGCCAAGAATTCCTCTGCCTCCATCCCCATTTCCAGCAAAAATCTCTGCTTGTTTTCAGCTTCAGGTTCTAAATTCTTTCCAACTTGTTGCTTTGTGTAACGTTTTAATTCTTCTTTGATTTTTTCTTATTCATAGCTACAGCTTAAACCTTTGTTACTTGCAATTTTTTTTACTGTTAATTTCTTTGTGTTTATAATTGTTGCTAGCATGTCAAAAAGATCATGTTAATAGTGAGTTCAATCATATTATACAAGATGTTTCTTAACCTCTAATGTCATAAGAAAAAAAGGTAACTTTGCTAGCTTGAGAGTGTTGTGGTATCAGCGGCTAAAACTCGTTGTGGCTTTGTAGGTGTTGATTTTGTTGTGAAAGGTTGTGTTAGGGTTCCAAGATTGCATTTTTACATCCTTCCCTAGCCCAACACAAGGAAAATATATTAAGAGGTGGTAAAAAAGTGAAACTAATTGAATGCATGTGGTTTATTAGAACAAAAATTCACAATGGTAGATCTCGTTTGTGATTATTGCAGGCTTGTCCAAGGATTGAAGAGAGGTAAGATTTATTGACTTTGTTAGATGTGAATGTCATTAATATAGATTAATTTTGCTGAGAAAGTTTTGGTCTGTGAAAGCTACTTCCAAGTTAAGGATCGTGTACGGGTTTTGAGAATGCCAATTCCCTATCATTGGCAGCAAAACGTCCCAATGCTATGTAATTTAATGTGTATCCGTCTCGTGCACCATAAAAGTTGACACCACATATATATATAGAAAAATAAACATTAAAAAAAAATATTATCAAACACATAAATGAACATTGTTAAACACACACGTGTCTGTGCACACATAAAACATAAAATCAAATATTATCAAACACATAAACTAGTAATATTAAACAACACGCGTAAATGTTCAGTGACAATGTTTATTCTTCTGTTTTATAATGTTTATTTGTTTCTCTGTGTGAGTGTACAAAGGTTTTAGTTTTTAAAGTGTACCAGTAGTTTGGTAAATGTAATATTGGTGTGTTTGATAATGCAAATTTAGCTTGTTTATGTTGTGTGCGTGCATGTCCTGATGATGTGTTTTATATATAGGGAAGCAATTGAAAGCGTATATAGTTACAAAATCTTTTTGTCAGTAACAAAATGATCCAAAAGGGTACAGAGATGAATGATCTGCCTCAAGAACTTCTCCCAGAGATCTTATCAAACCTCCCTACCAAAGAAGCTGTCCGGAACAGTATACTGTCCAAAAGCTGGAAACATCAATGGAAGAATATCTACAAGCTCGAGTTGGAAGAAACACCTGAGAGAAGGCAAGAGTTCATGGAGTTTGTGGACAATCTAAACGTGGCTTGTACCAATTCCTCGCGCCTCAAGAAGTTCTCTCTCATATTTGGTGTCAACAACGATGCTTTACGGGTTAACGAGTGGTTGTTTGCTTTCATTAAACCTGGGATCGAAGAGATAAGCCTTGAGCTTGATAGTGTTCACCAGCCATTAGTCTTCCCTAAGCACCTGTTATACTCGGCAGCACTGAAGAAGCTCCAGCTTAGTTTGCATGTTCTTATCAACTTTCCTCCTTACACTCATTTTCCATGTCTCAAGGTTTTGACGCTGAAATATGTTACATTCGCCAACGATTCTTCAGCAAAACACCTTTTCAATGGCTGCCCCTCCCTGGAAGAGTTGAATCTCGTGGATTGTAATTGGAGGAATGTTAGAGCTGTTTGTATCACTTGTCCACTGCTCAGGGAAATCACCATTAGGGAGTGGAGACATCATGGTCCCATGTTGGACGCTGCTGAAAATAATGGTCCGTTATTAGTTCAGAATGACGAAACTTACCCCCAGATAGTGATCAACGCACCTAATTTGAAGTCTTTTGCTTATGACGGTGATCTCATAAATGATTACTTCTTATATAGCACAACTGCTGCGGATAATGCATCTATTGAGATTCACCCAATGAATCACTCGAAGTTGGAAGCTGCTGGTTATTTTGTGTTCAAACTTCTTAAGGCCATCCCAAATGTGAAAAAACTCTCAATAACTGACCATGTTGCTAAGGTTTTTCTTTTGTTTTGTTTAATGTCCTTAAACATTCATCAAGTGTTTGATTGTCTTTGACCCCCCCCCCCCACCATTTTGAATTCATTTGATTGTCAATGTTTCAGGCTCTCGCTCGGATATCATTTCTGGCTGCGCATCTACCTTTGTTCAACAAATTGACTGAGCTCCGCGTGAACTCAAGACTCGTAAATTTGTCTTGTGAAGCATTTCTCAACTTACTACGAAGCTTGCCTACTCTCAAAGCTATTGAATTTCTTATGGTAACTTAGTTTGAACAAAATTTTATAGTGAGCTGCAAGTTACTCACTAATATGTATTACTGGACATTGTACACTATTTATAATGAGGCGTGCCTATTTATAGACTAGAAACATAATAATCTAAGATATTAATTCTTGATTCAATTTAGGATATTATTAAGATAGCATTTTATTCTCAACACTAACCACTTTCATGATAGCTAATGTAACTTTGTTTAAATACCATAAAAAGGGGGTCACTCTACCAGATGAAGAAGACGAGGAATTGAACATCGATCCATTACCAGCATGCTTTGGGACAAGCCTCAAGAAGATCATCATAGTTGACTTTAGAGGTGACGTGAGAGAGCTGAATGCAATAAAATGTTTGTTGCAAGTAACACCACTTTTGAAGGAATTCACTATTTGCAGTAGTGACTATGTTTTTGACTCCGATACTGGATCAATGAGGTTGAATGAGTTGAACTATCAGATAGAAGGGTTCCCTAGAGCTTCAGAGAATTGTTATGTACAATTGTCGTAGAGGGAGAATTATAATCAGCTTGGATTATTGTGCTCTTTTTTTTTTCTTTTTTTCTTTCCTTTCTTTTTGGAGCTGTTATTGTGTGGAGCTATTTAAAGCTTCATTATTTATGGTTTAAATAATGTTTTGAATTTATACCAATTCTTGTACATAAATGTTAGAGTTTAAATAAAGGTTTAATTACAACGAAGTTCCAAGGCACAAAAAAAAATTATTACAAAAAGCTTCTAAATAAAATGTGAGGTTTTTTTTTTTAAAAAAAAAAATGTTCTCTAAAATTATGAGACATTGTTCTCACAATATAAGTTACTAATTGAACTTATATTCACGTCCTAACCAGAATCAAAATAAAATGTAACCTTTTTTTTAAGATGATTGTATATAAGAGAGTTTGTGTAAGCATGTTGATAACCGTTAAAAAGTCTTGGCCAATTTTTTTTTAATAAAACAAATAGAGTAATTTCATTTATTCCAAGAAAAATGAAGGAAGAAGAGTTGGTCCCTACGAACAACACCATACACCAGGGGATCATCCCAAATAATTACTAAAAGCAACAAACAGACAGAGCTCGAGATCTCGAACCTTGTCAAGAAAAATGAAGCAATTGTTGTGTCGAAAAGCTTCAAATCGCGGTGCATTCTATCATAGTGCCCCGGTAGTTTAAAATCATGTCGTGGTATCCCTGTTTTTCCTTAAAAACAACTGAGAAATTACGTTTTGTGTCACCGGCCCTTCATTCTTAACATTTGTCCTTAATTTACAAAAAGATCCCTCACAAATTGCACATTGCAACTTGTTTGTTTTGTGCTACTTCATTAACTGTGTTTCACTCAACAAAATAAACTATCAATTTTTCTCTTTTCAAAGAAAGAAATGACATGGCCGAGTCCAACACAATGGCCAAAACTCGGGAGGAGGAAAAAAAAAATAGCAGAAACAAGTTCACAGCACAAGCATTCTCAATTCGAGAATTAGGATTTCAAAGCATTGAAGCACCAACACACATGCACACACAACGATTTTTTCAAGCTCCAAGCTAAAATCAAGAACTCTAACACAAAAGCTAGAATGAGCAAAAAAACTCACCGCGCCGATGCTTCATTGGCAAAGCTACCTTGCTTCGTAGGCTCGTCGCCAACCAGCTCCTCAAAATGCACGCCAGCGTCCAGGTTCTGGAACCCACCGAACACTGTCGCATAATTGAGCTTCGAGCAGTGAACCTCGTTGGTTCTGCTCCTCTCGCCGTTTAGCTCCAGGAGCTCGAGCATCGGAGACGAACAGAGAGGGAAGAGAGTTAGGAGAAGGGACGAATAGAGAGGGAGGAGAGAGAAGGGTCAGTGTGTAAATAATAAAGTTTTGAAAGGTGGGGGGAAAAAGCAATAAACAACAAAAAGTGTGCCTTAATTTATAATTTTCAAAACTTATTTTTTTATAAAATAAAAATATCATTGAATGATACCAAATCTATGAGAGACCATCTTAGCCAGCACCGTCAATCCTACCGATTGTACCGATGCGTTGAGAAGTTGCAGTTTGAAAAACTCGAGGAAGTCACCGCAGTTAAACTGGTTTCACATTGTTGTCTATTGGCGGAGATCTAATCAAACTTTCCTCGTATTACGTCAGTGTTAGGTGTCAATCAGGTTCTGCAGGATTTCTTTCGTGTCAGCAGTAGAGTTTCAACAACACACCAGGTAAGTGGCAATCATCATGCCTACTTTTTAGTCATTTATATTATTTACGAAGGTAATATTTATTCCCGTTATTGAAGAGTACAAGAACGTTTGAGATGAAAAGCATATTATTATATTTTCTGAAAGTATTTTAAAAGCATGAAAATCAATTTAGAATTGTACATGGTGGTGGATATACCCGACGGACACCATAACTTTAAAAACCCTTCAATCCCATCATTGAGGCAACCATGACGCATATTCTACTTGGTATCCAAATACCTGGTATACAAAAAGCGGGATTGATATGATTTTGTTTGTTTAATCTATTTTTTGAATGGATGTAATCAAATTAATTTTGAACTACAAAAATATGAGAAATGCTTGGTAGTTAGTTCTATTTTTTTAGTCTAACATATCTTTTTACTTATTTTATACCTAAACTTTGTTATTCATGGACTCAAACTCATTCAAGTGTTTTGATGAACAATAAGAAGGTGGAGTCAACACAATATTTTGGAGACCAAAAGAACGCATACAACAATTTATTTATTTTATTATCATCTTATTATTATAGGTCTCTAATAATTTTGTGAAAATCTTTTCGTAAGAAAAGTTTTTTTGAAAGTGATCATTTGAGCTTTTGCATTTACATAAAAAAAATTAGAAAATGTTTTTGTGAAAAAGTTTTTTTGGAAAAAGATTTGTATATAAGTGTTTAAATCAATATCTTTGGGAAAATATACTTCTAAAGTATGATTGAATCGATTCAATCCATTAGTGAATCGATTCATTAAGAATATGATTTAAAATTATTTAAAAATTCAATTTTTGCTGAATTGATTCAATATGACAATGAATTGATTCATGCCAGTGCGAGATTTAAGTAATTCAAATTCAAATTGAATTGAAACAATCCAATTTCATCCTTGTATGCTAAATTCCAAAATTAAAAATTCTTATTGATTTTTTTTTAATATCCTTACCACTTTGAGGCTAGCCCTCTAAGGCTATATATAGTGCATCATATGCACAGTTTTTTACATGAATTCAAGCCAAAACCTTTGTCAAAACTCTACTAAATTGCTTTCTAATTCATCACTTTCATATCATTCACATATAAGCTCTTTGTGATCACTTGGAGAATATTTTCTAAGAAAAGGCTTTTAGGCTTAATTTGTATATTTGCTCTTTGGGAGAGTGCTTATAGAAAAATATCTAAAAGCTTTTCACTTTTGAGAAAAGTTGTTTTGATATATTTTTTAATCTCTTTGATTAATACCTTGATAGAGGAGAAAAACGGAGTTCTTTGAAACTTCTAGGGAATGTGCTCTAGAAAAAATCTCTTAGGGTGAGGAACCACTGGGTTAATCCATACACTAGGGTTGTAATATCGTGAAAGTGTAAGGATTGTGAGAATTTGTAAAGGTTCACAAGTACTTACGGAAACTTGTTTCGTAGTAAAAAATCATAAGCTTGCTTAGGTACTGAACATAGATTAGTGGTTGGATCGAATCAGTATTAATCATTTGTATCTTATTTTTCTTTCCTTCTCTAATTATTGTTCAAGCGTTCGTTTCACACACACAAAAACACACACACACACATATATACATATTATATTTGGTTAATCCTTGTTATGCAAAAGTTTTCAATTTAAATTGTTTTAGTGGTTAAACATTAATAGTTCTTTAGACATTTTTCTTCTTCGATCAATCAAAGAAAGCTCACACCACCAAAAGGCAGGGAGCAACAATAGAAACAACAATAGTTGAACTTAGGCATAATTGGAGTATGCTAACAAAAGCTCATATTTGGCACAATTGAAGTATGCCAAGCTAGTTCCCTACCAGTTAGGCCCCCTACCAAATCGGCTCTCTGTTGGGATATCTGCACACCAATAAACCAGAAAATAATAAAAACAAGAAACAAGCACAAGAAGAAACCATAAAACCAGAAAACAAGAGGAAACTAATCCTCAACAACAACACGGGGAGACTGCATGCAGAGGATTCTGCCAACACCTGTAATGTCGTCCGTCCTTCATCTCCCTGCCCCTCCTTAACCTTACCCTTTGGCATGGCCATCGAGGAAGGAAGAGGTATGGGGGGTGTGATAACTCCTACCAGCTGTAGAGCCCCAATCCAGAGAATGATGAAGAACATGTAGAGGTCATCATGTTAGTAGTCGTAAGACTAACTTGTAACGTTAGAACTAGTTGCGCCATGTCCTCACTTGGTCAAGGTTTGTGAGGAGAAAATCTAGGGAGTAGGGGAACTTATCAAACCACGCTTTCGTCCAGTACCCCAACCTTCATAAAACGGATGTTGCTTCTTTTTCCCAAACCGGTTTGTGGTCTTCAATCGCCATTTTATTCCTAATCCACCAAATAGACCAACATATGACATAAATAAGAGAGATCCACATTTTCCTCTTAAAACCTGTGAATGGGGCACCCAACATGCATCAAAAAACTCCACCGAGCCTCGAGGGGAGCACCACAAGATCTTCCACCATCTGCAACCTGTTGTCCAGAGAATAGATGATTTGGAGCATTCAAAGAATAAGTGATTGAGTGTTTCTTCCTCCCCCAAGCAAAGTGGGCACCTTGTGTTGTTGTCCGAGAGGCAGTTGACGCGTTAAAGTCTTTTTTATTTTTTGTTGAGGTGTTTCTGAAGTATGAACCACATCAAGAGCTCTCTGCCTTTGGAGGAGCAAGGCCCTTCCAAGCTTTACTCCCCACCTGCCACTTTGTTGGGGAACCTGCACTTGCCTTAAAGATCTGCAAAGTGAAAGAAGACACAGAAAAAATACCTGAAAGATTATATCTCCACACGCATTTGTCACTTACACCCTCCACAAAGAAATGTTGGTTAATGGCTAGAAGCAGGTCGGGGAACAATTGTTCTTCCCAAGTGAACAATAACCTCCTACGCCATAACAAGTTCTAGTTCCACTCCCCCTCCATCAAAGACCCCACTTTAGCAATCGTCAAGTTTTTCTGTTCGAATACTGAGAATAAGGACGACAACATGAACCCTACCCGTGGGACACCGGCACTACCCAACCCGCTTGGGGCAGGTTTTGTCTGTGGGGCGGTGCAGGGTACAGTATAGGGTGAATCCACCTTACACCCTATATATTATATATTATAAAAATATATTAATATTAATATATAAATATATAATAAAATAATTTATATAAAACTTATCTAATCCTAATTATTAAAAACTCAATAGTTGCAAATAAAAAACTTAATTTGAAGTCACAAATCCGTCTCTCTCTACGCCTCTCTTTCTCTCTCGTGAGTCTCATATCTCTCTCTCTTGCGGAGCCATGTTGCTAGCCACCGACGGGACGGACTCCTCTCATCTTCCTCCTCTTTTGCTTGTCTCTCTCTCTCTCTCTCTCTCTCTCTTTCTCTTGTCTCTCTCTCTCTCGCGACGTCGTGCTGCCAGCCACCATCGGAGATAGTGAAGAATGATAGCTTCAAGAGTTGGGAAGTTGCACAAGAGACAAAAAGTAACTTGGTTGCTGCTTGAAACTTATTTGGAACTTATATGTATCTTAGATATTTTTGTGTGACTTATTGAAAACTTTGTTGTTATTTGCTTGTTATTTTATTGTTATTGGATCTTTCTATATTTAATCAATTTTAATTGTTGACGTTTTTGGTACTTTATTATATGATTATGTCAATCTATATGTGAATTGAATTTTATAGTATTTCAGCAGGTGTTCTAAAACAAGGAGCGGGGTGGGTACCCGCAGGGCGAGTGTGGGTTATAATTTTTAAAACCTACTGGGTAGGGACAGGGAAGGTACATGTTAGTGTTAATAGGATGCGGGATGGGGTCGAGGTGAGGTAAAACTCACCTAGCCCCATTGCCATCCCTAACTGAGAACAACCTTGGGAATCGATCCTTGAGTGTTATCCCCCACCCAAACTTCCTGTCAGAATAAAGTAGACAACCCATCACCCATTTTCTTCCTTAACCCATATAGGGTGATCTGACGAACATCCTCCCCTAGGCTACTTAAGTATGATAGTTGCCTCCATAATCTAAGAGGTCCCAAGATGGAAAGACTTGTATTTGGTCCTTGTTGTGTTTAGCCATGGTTCGAGCATACTATCCTTTTTCACAGCAATGTTGTTCCATCAAAAAAATCTCCACAACCATTTGAATAGTAAAGCGGCATTTTGGATATTAATATCATCCACCCTGAAGCCGCCTAATTCCTTCAGCCTCTAAATTACTTCCCATGATACTAGCGGAATCCCCTTTTTAGATTCACTCGAAAACCAAAAGAACCACCGCTGTAGTGAAATGATTTTCCCCGCCACCTTCTTCGCTATTTTGAAGATGCTCAGTATTGAAGGAGGCAATTTAGGATTTGACATGATGAGTGTCAATCTACTTGCTCTATATAGTAATCTAGCCTTCCAGCCTGCTAGGCGCTATTCTACCTTGTTAGACATATACCAATCCTTCTATGACCTTCTTTAGTTTTAGTTTTTTTAGTTTCATCCTCCAACTCTATAGAACTTTGTTTCCCCAATTGTATAGTCATCAAATAAGATTCTTTGTCTCTACAAAACTAAGTATATACATAATTCGAACTTGTAAAAGTTGAATGTGAAACTACATTTTCTTTCTTTTGATTAATGGTAAGTTCTCTTTGTAGATAAGTTACTAAGTAGTCTTCACTATGAAAATGTTAATTATATTTTCATAGCACTTTCAATTTACTGTATTAGACATATTTTAGTTATTGAAATATTAAATATAATTTTTTTCATTAAACAACTAATTATATATATATTATTGTTATTATACTCCTGTTGAATCAAAAAATATTGAACTAGTACCTCATCCGGATCCAGTTCAATGTCTGGTCCAATTTTGAGAACTTTTTTCTTTTATAATAATAATAATAATAACACAAGGACTATAAATTATATAAGCATTAATATTGCACCTCTTGCCTCTTGCACTGTTACACAAAGAGAAAACATGGAGAGGCCGGGTCCTTGTAACCAAAAAAAAAAAAAAAACTGTACGTGAACTATTGTGAAAATGCATATAGCATGCTAGACACACTATGTGCATAGGAAATATTTAGTGAAATTTGTACATAATTTAATTACCCGTGATCTTTTATTATAAGATCTAAATCCATATATATATATATATATATATANCGTCGTACCGGCACCGCTTCGAGAAGCGGCCGAAGTGGTGGCGGTTGTTGATGGCGGGGCTGTTGCTGCAGCTGAATTCGTAGTCCTCGCGGGGAGAGAGGAAGGAGGGGTTGTTGCTGGTGGTGCGGTGGTGGAGGGAAAGCTGGGTGTTGGCGATGGCCTTGACGGCGGCGAGCTTGCCGCGCTTGAGGAGGAGGTGGAACTCTGCCACGGCTTTGCTCTTAGCTATGCCTTTCCTGACCATGATGAGAACTATGCGCAGTATGTTCCACAGCTTCTTTCCCGCCACGGGTGGGCATGCTTCGATTTCCATTTCTTTATTTTATTTTTTTTTTCTTTTGTGTTTTCAGAGAGTTCTGATGATTTTGTAGGGAGAGATTGAAATTGGAAATTGATGTGTTTAGATGTGTGCCATATGGAGTGGAGTTGGGTCGTATTTATAAGGGAATCCAAGATAAATTATCTAAGAATCTAATGAGAAGAAGGGCATCGGGAAGTTTGGAATAACAATAAGTGCAAGATTAAAATGGCCTACTCCTTATAAGAGCGCGTGAAGAAGAAGCTTTTTAAGGTTATCTAGTGAAAGACCAATACATGGTCGTATTTGGTGTATTGGTTGGAGTGACAGAAGCTGTAATTTTAGGTTCAAATTTTAAATATAAAAAAATCAATATTAAAAGAACAGTGCTTTTTATAAAATTTTAAATATTTAAATAGAATTGCTTTAAGTAGGAATATACTTGTGTTTTCGCCTAAAAACATTTATTTAGCGAAAGATATATATAATTATAGGGGAAAAAAGTTTTAAAACGTAGCACTTACTTAACATTAATAGAGGTTTTTTTAACCTAAATAATTTAGGTTAATAGTGTATTTGATTTGGGTGAAACTGTTCTATTATAAATAATTTTATCTTGACTTCAATTAAACGAAGAAAAGATATTATTTGAATTCAGAATTAGAACACACATTTAAATTTATCAATAACTTACAAAGATATTTATAAATCATATTTTAATCAAATATTGGTTGGAGTGACAGAAGCCCTTTCTCTTAATCAGTAATTTTAGGTTCAAATTTTAAATATAAGAAAATCAATATTAAAAGAGCAGTGCTTTTTATAAAATTTTAAATATTTAAATAGAATTGCTTTAAGTAGGAATATACTTGTGTTTTCGCCTAAAAAAATTTATTTAGTGAAAGATATATAATTATAGGGGGGAAAAGTTTCTGATTTGGGTGAAACTGTTCTACCATAAATAATTTTATCATGGCTTCAATTAAACGAAGAAAAAATATTATTTAAATTCAGAATTAGAACACACATTTAAACTCATCAATAACTTACAGAGATATTTATAAATCATATTTCAATCAAAAACTTAAACTTTAAACCTAAAACACGCGAATTCATGAGAATTCATAAATGCAACTTATTTAAACAATAGAGATCATGTATAATAGAAAATGTAAAAAGGTACTATATTCAATTGTAATTCAGTTACTAATTATAAGTGTAACATTACTAAACCAGTTACTCTCACATCAAATCTTACATAAACGAAAAGAAATAAACTGATTGGAGAGATTGGGGTTCACGGGCCAAAAGAGCGTTTGTCATGAATATATACATGAATAGTGTGGGATTGTTAACTTTGTTTGTTTGTGCTTTACATGGAAGTGGGATTGGAGTTTACGAGAAGGTCTCCATGATTGTAACCAATAATACTAGATTTTAGTATCCCCCTATACTTAATTAACACTTGCCTTGGATATTAAGTTAATCAATGACACAATTCAATTGCGTAATTAGTTTGGTTGATTTAAGGTTATTTGTTAAGAAAATAAGAAAAAGAAATATTATATTGAAAAACTAAAATTCATAAGTCTTTAATGTATTGAAAACATAAAAAAAATACTTAAATACATTCCCTTTTTATCTCTTTAACCAATGTTCTTAAGACATCACTTGTTAACTTTTTTTTCCCCTTTATGATATATTTTCCTTGTTTGAAACCATAAATAGTTATTTAATTTCTTGAGTTACTTAATTTATTGAGTTGTGTGATCAATCAATTTAATATTAAAAAAGAAATAGCGTATTTTATTTGAGTAGTGCTATATATCATCCAATCAAATCTGTCCATTTGATTCATTAAAACAATTCCCCAATTTGTTAAACTCGACTTCAAATATTTAAGAGGAGAGGTAAGGGAGACCACCACCATCACGCGTATATGTCGTTCTCAACATGCAAGGACTTATGCAACTCTAGAATTCGACCAATATGTACATATAGACATGTTAGAAATTTTGTGCATACTAGCACAAGTTAATTAAAAACTCAAATTAATTTGATGTCAAAGTAATTAATGTTATTTTGTTTAAGTCTAATTATTTTGTAAACATTATTGTTATTGGACCTATTATTGATAAGCATTGTTCGTTAGTGAGTTTGATTATGGGTCTCTGTGTTTGGGTTTGCCATAATGAGAAGGTTTGGCCCATCAAATGCCTTCCTCCTAGCTATATATAAGGTGTTTGGTCGCCTCCATTAACAGTGACACGCATTTGACCTAATATAAAATAGAAGTAGTCATCTCTTCCCAATCCTTATTTTGGATTTCTCTCTTTAGTCTAAAGCTAATTATGAACATATGGTTCTTTAATCTTATCCAAGTATTCCTAATACTAATCTCTTGTATATTGTAATTATTGTTAGTGCATATGCCGTAATTGGAGTTGAATCATTTTAAAGAAATTGAGATTATTATTTAATATTCTTATTGAATCCTAAAATTCCTTCAATACATCCTAATAACTCATAATTTCCATTATATACCTAATGTTGTTGTCAAGTAATTCAATTGAGGAGCGAGATTAACTGAGACTCTATTTCCGATGAGATATGTGGCTAAGATATGTTTCGATGGGTGAATGCATTGATCCAAGCGTTAGAAGAGTATCTACATTACTACTCTGAAATTTCCTTTGCCTAGAGGGTCTTCTTATATCTTTCTTTTGGAACGCTGAGATCTTCAACCATTATAGTCTTCATCATGAGGGAGTTAAAGTCAGAATTGGTAACCTCCCCATCATTTGAGATTTCAATGATCATCATGGCGAATTGCCAAGTTATAGGAAGAATGCTTAACTCCTTTGGCTAACAGTATTGTGCCTAGCAGGCCGACGTCTTGGGGACTTTGCTTCTCTCTAGCGGGACGAAATCTCTTGGGATTATTGAGCTCTATATATGGGCTTATAACATGTCGGACTTATAGTTCATAACAAATACAATAATGAATTAATTATAAGTAGTTCCTTTCTCTCTCCTTGATTGGTTCATTCTCATCATTACTTATCAAGTTCGATTTATGACCATTTACACATGGTTAGAATTTCAATTAATTGTGTATGTGTTCAAATATAAAAATATTTAATTGTACGCATCCATTTAATAGTTTAAACCATGGTTCTGAAAATTAGATCGGACCGGCTGGTCTGATCTGTTGAACTAGGAACCAGACTCTTGCTCAATTCGGTTTGCTCCCAAAAACCACTTATCCTAAGAACCGGTGAGAACTGGTGAGCCGGACCGGTCAAAACTGGACTAGTTCTTTCTCTCTCTTTTTTTAATTTTGAAAATTACAATTTTTAAAAAAAATATTTTTTTTAATGATTTTGATGTAATACTTATATATTTTGTTGAAAATCATACTCTTAATAATGTACCAATATTATATAAAAAGTAATTTTTATTTATTATATAATATATAATTAATCATATATATATATATATAAATATATATATATATATGAATATAAATAATAAGATATATATTTCTATTCAACCCTGGTTGAACCTTTGAATCTCTGAGCTTCTTCCTTGACTAGTTCGATGTNTCAAATATAAAAATATTTAATTGTATCTATTTAATAGTTTAAACCATGGTTTTGAAAATTAGATCAGACTAGCTGGTCTGACCTGTTGAATTGGGAAGCAGACCCTTTGCTCGGTTCGGTTTGCTCCCAAAAACGACTTATCCTAAGAACCGGTTAGAATTGGTGAATCGGACCGGTCAAAACCGGACTGGTTCTTTCTCTCTCTCTTTTTTTAGTTTTGAAAATTACAATTTTAAAAAAAAAAATTTTTAATGATTTGGATGTAATACTTATATATTTTGGTGAGAAAAATACCCTTAATAATGTACCAATATTATATAAAAAGTGATTTTTATTTATTATATAATATATAATTAATCATATATATATATGAATATAAATAATAAGATATATATATTTCTATTCAACCTTGGTTGAACCTTTGAATCTCTGAACTTCTTCTTTGACTGGTTCGATGTCCGATCTAATTTTCTTAACCTTAACTTAAACTTTTAGTTGAGATAATTTTTGACGTGGCATTATGATTTCTATGGTAACATTTTTGATGGACCAGTAAAAAAAAACAACACTTTAAATGTACATCCTATAGGACTTGTTATAACAGGTTTCATCTTTACTCGGTTTCAACATCTATAAAGTGCTTAATGGTCAATTCACACATGATTCTATTTTTCAATTTTTTAAATTAAGAAGAAAAAAAAAACTGAGTGGTTTAAAGTTTGGTATTTGCATTTTCGTTACTTAAGTTCTTTTTTTTAAGAGAACCGATGACTCAAATACCTGGGCTCAACACATATATATGGCTGAGAAACTAATGAGATTGAAAAAAGTAGAAAGAAAGGATAATGAAAGTTTCTTTTATGAAAGTGTAAAAATTATAGAGAAAGAGACGTCCACATGTAACAACCCATTAACTTATAAACATATTAGAGTACTTGCTTAGTTCTATATTCAAATTGGTCAATTAATCTTGCCAATTGCCAAGCTCACAAAGTTCCTTGAAAACACTAAGATATTTTAGTCTCGAATTATTGGTGGTCCGGCGACAAGGTACAAGGGCACTGATTTTCAAGTCATTTCCTGGCAATTTTTTTTTTTTTTGTTATTAATTGAACAACTTTTAATTTAGTGCGTCTGCTTTTGGGGACTCTTTTCCAATTACAATCCTTTACAATTAAGTTCTTCATGGTGGGCTCAGCTCATAATTTAGTGGCCCTTTTGAATTTGCTTGCCATTTGGCTAGCTGCTCACACTTCTACCACAAAAATTGGGTGCTTATTTAAGATTTTTTTTATGTAATTTAAATTAGTATAATAGGCACGCCACATGTAATTAGGCAAATTATTTGTAACCATTATTGCCAAGAAACATATCTCCGATCGTAAAAAGAATTTTGATTTGCAACGTGGACAATTTTTAAAAATGAGAGTTAATATTAATTAAATTTTAGGCATATTAATTATAATAACTCTAATATCATGTTAAAAAATATTTTTTTTAAAAGTTTAAGTTGATGGTCAGAGACAACTAAATAATTTTAATTATATCTTAACCATTATTGTTAGAATTTTGTCAATGATTTAGAATGCGCGGCAATATAAGCAATAGAGTAAATTCTATTTATTTATTAAAAAAAATGCTATATCCGATATTTTTTTTATACTACTAAGATTCTAGCTATAATAATTTTCAATTCTAATATTTCTCGAGTGGATAACTGCAGTGTATTAGTGTAATAAAGAGACATATACACGTACGCAGTGGGAAAAAGGTTAGTTGCAGTCTAACTAATCCAACTAAATGTGCTGACTAGGCTAACAAACACTTAGTAAGAATTTTTCTTTTTTGCTTTTTTATCAATGAGTAAGTAAGGAATAAAGCTAACCAATTTAGGGTCTGTTTGTATAGCGGGACAAAATCGATTTTGAAGGAGGCTTTTTCTCACTTCTATTGAAGTGCATAGGATAGGATGTAATGAATCTCTAAGGAGATTATCATTATAGAGAAGTTTTATAAGGTTGTGAACTCCTACCTATCATATGATGGAGTAAGGTCAACAGTGTGACAACACTATTGAGCCAAGTTATCTCTGAGTAAGTGTCTATAGAGTGAAACTGCGGTGGATGTAGCTTTTAATGGGGGACAATGTTATGAGTCCCATATTGAGTAGACAATCAAACTTAATGTGATACTTAAGTTATGGAACTCTCCTGTCTAATGACATTTTTGGGTTGACCTCTCTTTATAGAGGAATTCTTACATAGCTATAACTTATAAGCCCAACATATCATAAGGGTGGGTTCCACGTGAAACCCAAATTGTGTATACTTAAATATGATGTGTTGTTCTTGTGATCATATAAAAAAATTCTCTTTATGGGCTTGAGTTATATCAATTAATGTTTTTGTTCAGTTTGTGATACATCCCGCATTCTAATCATACACTACCTTAAATGTAAAAAAACCATGTTCGACAATGTCTTGACCACCTATTGAAAAAAGGCCAATTTTTCCGGTTTTGATTAATTTCATTTTCTTAAACCGGTTTTTGATTATGATTCAATCAGAATGAATATTTTTGAGGGCCAAAAGGTCAAATTGAATTTGAATTGTGTGTGTTGTGGATCTAAGATTAGAGAGCTTTGTTGAACTCTTTGGGCCTATTTAGCAATCATTTGGGCCTGAGGTGCACAGATTCTTCTCACGCCTCATTGCATGAAGTTTTGAAGAATCAAGGGGTTTCTCTCTCGCAAGTTAGGGAGACTTGGTGTCTACATCATATAAATATTATTTTTGTTCAGTATATGCCAGCGTTTTCTTTCTCAGCTACATAGATTTCGGCATGCTAACCTCTCTTTTCACTGCCGTGAAAGTTGAGAGCAAGCACTTTTTCATATGGAAAGTTCTTAAGGCTCTTGAACTCGGATAAAAGCATGTTTAGAAAAAGAATTGAGATAAACAACTTAAAATTATTTATTTTAGGATAATTTTTAAATTAACTTGTGTGCCTCCAAAAAAGAAGAATACAAGTGATGTATCTCATATATAAATTTTAAGTTAATTTTTATACATTCAAAAAAAGTGTAAAAGATATGTCTGGTTTCCCCTAAAGAAGTTTTTAATGAGATATTTGTCTTACTTGCCAAATTTGTTTTTGATGGACTTGGGGTTGGTGGGGTGTTCCTCTATTTTTTAGCTATGTATTTTTGGAGACAATTCTCCCTTCCTACTTTGTGAGGCGTTGCAATAAATTATTACAAACCTTTGAAAAAAAAAAAATTCCTTCATTTATCCCGAGATAATAACCAAAAGCTATTTAAGAGCTAGAGAAGAGGCTTGGGTTTGGAGACATACTTTGAATAAAGCATTGCTAGGCCAAAATGATATGGTTGATAGACCATATATTCTCCCCATAATTCTTCTTTGATATGAAATGAGATTGGACAAAAATAATCATATGTCATTACTTCACAGCTTCCTTGTAGTGTTAGTGATGGAAAACGAATTGAATTAGGCTCTACATTTGTTGGGACCAAACTCAATACCTTCG
>QANU01104094.1:0-132617 GCA_003254905.1 Nissolia schottii
TTTTTAGAAATTTGTTTTGGATAGAATATTGAGAAGTACTTTTAATAATTAAAAGTAATTATATGTTTGTTTGGATTAAAAAAAAAGTTAAAAGTACTTTTTTCTTAGTCAAATTACAAAAATGGATATTGAAAATCACATTTTATGTGTTTGGATACAAACAGATTGCTTTAAATTAAAAACTTGCTTGAAACTCTTTTATAGGTACAAAATTAGGGTAAACTTTTTCATAGGTACAATTTCAACAACACATTCTTAGACACATACATTAAAAAAGATAATGGGACTCGCACATTTAAAAATATATCTTGAAAACATTGGTGGGACCTACTTTGTGAACGTACCTAAAAATGTGTTGTTGAAATTGTGAAAAATCTATGGTTCCATAACCTATTTCCCTTAAATAGTGGATAATAATTAATCAACTAAGTAATGTTATAACATGATTCTCATTGCTTGCATGAAATTAGTTATCTTATTTGAATAAAATCAGTTTAATTTACATACAAAAAATCAAATTTGAATAAGAATAGTAGTGATCTTATGTGAATGTATTTTACTTTCATGATCCTAATTCATTGAAATAAAATTCATAAATCAAACACATTAAAAACAAGTCTATTTGACATTTATCGAAAAATTATCCATCAAAATGATTAGGCGTTTCAAACAAGTTTAAATGAGTAAATCTATGTCTATGTCTTTTCTAAGAACAAGTTTCAACAATATTAAAATACTAATGATGCATTTGGTGATGTATTTGATCCCTTATGTTATTCCTCATTTGCTCCATTACTCTTACATTTTCTTGAGTTGGTTCTTCCCATTCAACTTGACTTGAACTGACATGACCACCACCACTACTACCACCACCACCATTATCATTATCATTGTCTCCTAACTCAGCAATACTTTCATCATTTGAGTCCATTCTCTTTATTTAATTGTGGAAAGCAAAACAAGGCCATATAATTTGCAATTGAGTCTTGAGCTTATAGCTCGGCATACTTTATAAAATCTTCCACCTTGCCTTGCAAACTCCAAAAGTTCTCCCAATAACACTCCTCAAACTTGAATGACGGTAATTAAAAGCTTCATCATGTGATCTAAATTGAGGTGTAATATGTGATCCAAATGAAGACCTAGACTCAAAAATATGATATCTTGCATTTTTAAAAGGTCCTAAAAACCCTTTAAATACGCGGTATCCAGAATCAACCAAATAGTACTTATCTAGAAATAATAACAGAAAAAGTCACAATACATTATAATAGATAATTTATAATAAAATTCAATATCTTTAAAAAAAAATAAGATCACTAACCTGTAGGTGGATGAGGAAATTGTAATTCTGGCATTCTTAGTGCATCCATAAAATTTTTAGCATCATGGACAACACCTTCCTAACTAGGCCATGCAAATGTAAAACACATCAAAATCACAAACAGCTAATACATTATTAGTGCTTGTATATCCTTTCTTGCAAGTGAAAGGTATCTGCTTATCGAGAGGCACATGGACTCGTATATGAGTGCCATCTATGGCCCCAATGCAATCCTTAAAATAAGGCCAATATCGGTCGTCCTTCTCAATGTGATTAGGGACATCATGAAATATATAATCAGTAGGTCTTATATTATCATTTCCTAGTTTTCTGACAGTTTTTATCACCCGATAAAATTGTCTACAAATTATCTCTCCAAAATGTTGAAATCTTTCTTTCATAGTTCTATACAAAGCTCCATGACGAATCATATATAAAAAAACTTCTACGGCCTCTTCTTTGCTAACATGTTTAGTTGGTTTTAATCCATACTTTTGATTTAAGTCACTAACCAACTTCTCAAAAACATGTTTCTCATTATGAATTGTTCAAAAAATCGATTTTCATTTCTTGCCTTTAACTCTTCTAACCACATGTCCTGTCAAAATTGAAGTCCTCTTCCCTTTCATAGCATAAAGCCAATGATACTTTGCAACTTCGGCGGCAACTAATATGGTTGCAAGTTCATATTGATGAAACATTGCAGTTCTAACTTGGTTCAGTGGTTGTCATTTTCAAGACTTTCATCACACGTGTCTGTGTCTATGTCACTGTCACTGTTTGTTTCTAAATTAGAACTCATCCTGTGTAATGCCCTATACAAACAAAACTTAAATGACACACAAGTGTTAAAAATAACACTTCAGTCAACATCAAAAGTCAATGCATATCCAACATAAAAAGATAAGTTTAACAGAGCTAACATAGAGTCAATACGTGTCCAACATAAAAGTGAAAAAAAAAACACCAACATAAAGTAATAAAACAAGTCCAAAATAAAGTTAATACATGTCCAACATAAAGTAATAAAACGAGTCCAACATAAAGTTAAGGTAGAGTCTTCAACCAACTAGATGTTTAAGGTCATTTGTCGTGAAAGTGTTAATCCAACCAAATTCCAAAGTAGGGTCGTCTTGCATAAAGTGGACAAAAGTTTGCCTATTCTGAAACTTAGTAAGAACTCTGTAGGCATTGAAGTACAAAGTGCTACCCTTTTCTAAGCCAGGAACATTGTCAAGCAAGGTTAAACAATTTTCGAGACTATATTTCTCATCCATTTGGGTTCCTGTCATCATAAAATTTTCTTTTGACATGTTAGATATGCCATCAAATATGCGATCAAGTGAATGTTGAAGCTTATTTGCTTTACGAGATTGATTCCTAGCCTGTCCTTGTCTCTTCTTTTTGTTGAGATTGTTGTTTGTAGGACCCCGAGTTCACACTTGGATGAAGATAATCTTCTTCATGAGCAATGTAAGCATTGTCCCCTCCACCCTCATCAAAACCCCTCAATAAATCATCTTCAGTATTCCCTACATCACCAATCTCCTCATCTGATGAAGTTTCTGCATATGGTGTCATAGCTACATAACCAATTGTTATCACATCCATAAAACAAGCTTCCAACTTATCCAAGTGTAAAGTGTCACGGTCTCTGAATTTTAAAAATTCCGGATTCTCCTGCAAAATTTAAGTCGATCATCATTAAATTTGAAACAATTGATCCACATAAAAGAAAACAAGCTAATAAAAGCACACGTTAAATGTGCAAGACAACAAGAATCTTCGGATAAGTTGTATTTGATGGAATTGTCAAGTTAGGACCACATTATGTTGTATCTGATGGAGTTATTTACTGGATAAATTTGGGTGAAGCTCAGTTAAAAAAGCCACTTTCCACTTTATGTTTGAAGTATTTAAGAGTCAAAGATATTAAAATCCCTTTGCAGACTAAGTAAAATTTTCATAACTTGATTTTATATCAGACAACGTTTGTTACATGTCATATGACCATTCTTTCTGGTTCTACAAGGTTTTCTTTGAACTTTCACAAGAAGCTAAGATGGTAATGGAGTAAAGCACTGAATATTTCAAGACTAGTTGTTGGTGAGACACCTGCATATTTTTATTGATGAGTATCTTCTGCTACTAATTATGAAAAACCAGAACAATTTGACATTGGTAAATGAAAGTCATGTCAAAGAGATTTTTCTGTCAAAGATTCATGAACATATTGATGGTTTTGACTATTACACGCTCACACATGGCTGAAACTATAATCTAATCATTCAAATTAGTACTAAAATTGCATTTTGATCAATCAAATTAGTGCTGAAACTGTAATCTAATCATTTAAATTATCACTGAAATTGCATTTTAATCAATCAAACTAGTCCTGAAATTGTAAACTAACTAATCATTCAAATTTGTCAAAAACTGTATTCTAATAAATCACATTAGTCCTAAAATTGCATACGAAATGGAGGAAGTCTTCAAATTCATCCATAAGAAAAGCAAAATAACCAGTTTTTTGGGCATGCCATAACATGGATGATGATAAGATAGCACAAGCCATAAAGTAGTGCAAAAGTAAAAAATAAGGAAACCATGAAATAAGGACATAACTTTCTTCTAGCTTCCCAAAACTCTGGATTTCCTTGTATTGTCTTTTTGACTGGATCCCATCCTAGACCAGTACGATTTTCATTCAGCTTTGCCCACAAAGAAAAATAACCTTTTGGAGAATCCCACCTATTGTTCAATTGTTTTTGGTCATAGTTATGACCTGCAATTTGATTAAACTTAGCAATTATGTTCTTCCAACCCTTTCTGTTAAAGTGAGCATGGGGCCTATTTTCAGCAGCTACTTCCTCAACACATATTGATAGGAAAGCTTCAGTAGTGATCTCATTCCATTTGGCCTTTTCTGGTATTGACCTCTCAATTGAATTGGCTTTCACATTCCGTTTGGCTTTTTCTGGCATTGAACTTTCAATTGGATGTTCTTGTGGGACTCTCCTAGGAACTAATTTCGGAGGCATGCTATATTTTCTCATTCCCAAAGAGACATATAATATTTACATTCTCAACAGATGAATTCAATACATGTCCATATGGATAGTAGTCAAGATGAAGGCAACAATAGCACAAAAAGTTCAGGAGAATGCACAAAAAAACTAGACGAAGAACTCGTGAATATAGTTTTTCATGGAAATTTAAAGCACTTCAATATCAAACTCTACTTTGTTAGAGAAGTTCAAAAGGAAGGAGAAGTTTCATTGACATATAGCAAGATAGAAGATCAACTAGCTTACATATTCACAAAGGCAATTCTAAAAGGAAGGTTTGAGAACCAAAGAGACAAGCTTGAAGTTAATAGCTAATGAGGCAAGGAGGAGTGTTGAAAATATGCATCAATGTCTATTATGATAGTTTATTATACCGTAAGTTATGAATTGCTATCGTTACAATAGTTATGAGAGCGAGTTACAATAGTTATAAGTGTTATAGAAATTACATTTGTCATTTTAATGTTCAAGTTAATAAGGAGAGTCATTAGCATACCTTTTTATAAGCTTTTGTATTTAAATGTTGTTTGTATCAATAGAAATATCTAAGCTTCAGTTGTCAGATTATAGCATCTCTAATTTTCCTCTTCTAAATCCAACATATATTCTAGACATAACTTCCATATATATATATGTGTGTGTGTGTCTGTCATGGATAAATTCGAATCGACATCGAGCTAGTGTCCATGTGCAAATTTTAATTCAGAATGAAATGAAATTGAAAACACAGAGAAATATGGGAGCAAAGTAAATCAAGTTTTAATGAGAAGACGGTGGACATACACACCAAGCTTATGCGGAGATACAAACAGGTCCCTCAGTGGTGGTTTGTTTGCATACTCATCGCATCCATTGCAGCCACCGTCTTTGTTTGCGAGTATTACAACCAACAGCTGCAGTTACCGTGGTGGGGCGTTTTGCTGGCATGTGCCATCGCTATCTTCTTCACTCTTCCAATTGGGATAATAACTGCAATCACAAATCAGGTCATTTGTTAATAATTCCTCCAATTAATTTTGAGTATTATTATTATTATTATATACATACATATATATATATATATATATATATTCATATATATTTTTAATGCTTGTCCATTTGTTTGGTACAGGCGCCAGGGTTGAACATAATCACTGAGTACATCATAGGGTACATCTACCCGGGATATCCTGTAGCTAACATGTGCTTTAAGGTTTATGGTTATATTAGTATGACGCAAGCTATCACTTTCTTGCAAGACTTCAAGCTCGGCCACTACATGAAAATCCCTCCCAGAAACATGTTCATGGCACAGGTCAATATTCAGCTTTCAGTAGTTCTAGGTCTTCAAGCCTTTTAATTCTACTCTTTGAATGTTGGTCGAAACATTAACTTGTAAGAATTTGTACTTTTTATCATAAAGTTCTCAGATATAGTGGTGTGTGGAATAATAAAGTGCATGTGCCTGAATATTCATGTTGAATTAATTTAGGTTGTAGGAACGCTTATGGCGGGCGTTGTGTATTTGACCACTGCATGGTGGTTAATGGAAAGCATCCCGGACATATGCCAGGAGACATCCTCTGTTTGGACCTGTCCAGGTGACACTGTGTTCTACGATGCTTCCGTGATTTGGGGTTTGGTTGGGCCACGTAGAATCTTCGGAGACCTGGGAACCTACGCAAAAGTAAATTGGTTCTTTCTGGGTGGAGCTGCTGCACCATTACTTGTTTGGTTAGGTTCCAAGGCCTTCCCGCAACAAGAGTGGATCAGGCTCATTAACATGCCTGTGTTGATAGGTGCCACGGGAATGATGCCTCCAGCAACGGCAGTGAATTACACTAGCTGGATCATTGTTGGGTTTCTCTCTGGCTTTGTTGTGTACAGGTACAAGCCAGAGTGGTGGCAGCGTCATAACTATGTGCTCTCTGGGGCACTGGATGCGGGTCTTGCATTCATGGGGGTGCTTTTATATCTCTGTTTAGGATTGGAGGACATTAGCATCAATTGGTGGGGGAATGACCTTGATGGCTGTCCCTTGGCCCACTGTCCCACCGCCCAAGGAGTCGCGGTTCCTGGTTGTCCCGTTTTCACTTGAATTATGCATACCTGGTCACTTATTAGCTTCATGCTTTCAACTTCAATGTACCCTCCCTTCATTCATTTAGTCTCTGTATATATTTCACATTTCGCGTATTTGATTAATTTTTCATTTTCAGATGAATTCAGTTTGTGAGTTCTTTTATTAATCAAATATTTAAATTCAAATGCAACTATATTATTTGTTTCACGTGGATACCCCTCACCACGTAAATCAAATAGATGTGTGTGATTGAATAATGTAGATCAGATGCGGGTAAAAGAACGATTTGTTGATTTTGATAAATAAGTGTCTGGTATAACCAAGATGATGATAACACAGAGTATCAAGAACAAGATGCTAAACTAAAAGAAAATTACAAAGAGACGAAATAAACAACAAAAAAGAAAATGAAGAAAAATGTAAAGAGAATGAGAAATTTACTTAGAATCCCTCACTGCTCTTTGATCACTTGAGATGTACAGAGACTCGAGTTTTCCTAAGTGAAAATTCCTTCTTCATTCAGTGCTGGGCGTCCTTATTTATAGCATGTTGTGACCCTTTGCATGCCTGCTGCATGTCTTCCTTGGTGGTTTAAAGTTTTCTATTCAGAACCTCACTCTCCCACTTCCCTTGTATTCCACAACGTGGGTAGTTATTTGATTTTTAAAGTTGAGCATGTTCTTTAATAATCATCGCATGTTGCTGACGCTCTCATCCCTCTTGATGGTGATCGTCTGACGAGGTTTGAATTCTTCACTTTGTACCCCTATTTTTAAAAGATTGAACTTTTCACACGATGTAAGAATTCTTTAAGATATGTTTTGGATTGACTTCACCCATCAACCAAGAATGATTTGATAGTTTTATCTTGTTTTTGTTCCTTTCTTTTGTATCGTCGTCCCTTTATTGTTACTAAGATATATTCGATACATTCATGGTTCTGATCAAAATCCTTTCTTTCCTTATCTGAGGATGGTCATCAAGTCGACCAGACCCTTTGCTTAGGGTCGACTGATGCGCTTGACCATATTCTTTTTCTTGTGAACTCCTTTAGTTCATTCCCGATCGCCTTGTGATGAATTTACTTCACTATCCTTAATGTATTTTTTTGTCATATCAAGATGCCCCTAATATTTTCTTTTGGGTGGTTACAAAAGAAAATATTTGAATTATTCAACGTTCGACCTTTACCTTTATTTTCGAATAAAGTATATTAAGAGACCCTTGAAAAGGTGTCAGAAGCATTGACTTAGGTCATCATTGTTACTCATGTCACCTCATCACCTATTATTAGGTTATTTCTCTCCTAAAACTTTCCTTCTCCTTGTAATATTAACGTCATCCTTCACGGGATTTACCCCAAGGTCTATCACATTCTTTGTTTTGTAGGGATGTTGACATTTTCATTCAATCTCCACATTCCGTCCCTTGGAGATAAATATTTTCTTGTACATTCCTTATAGGTTGATTGCATGTTCCCCATCTCTTCGTATTCACATAAAAATAGGCAAGAATCTTGGAAATCACAACAGTCACATTACCTGTCCTTTCTTTTTTGATTTGCCCAATTAAATCACGACGATTTGGGAATGATTTGCCCAATTAAATCAAGTGCCCAACCCCTAAAGGGCTAGGCGTGCCAAATTATGAATGTCCCACTAGGTATGCCAAATTATGTTACCACAAAATTAACTTCTCGATTAAAACAAATGTATTAGGCATAGAACGAAATAGTAATTGATTCCTAAATTAGGCAATTCCACCAAAGGGGAGACTCAACCATTTGGTTTTGAGTTCTCCAAGTACTAGAACTATGAACAAGTCTTGGACAAAAGTGAAAATAAGGAATGAGAAACAACTTGCATTAATCAACAACCAACATTTACACCAAATTCACAAACTTTGGAAAAAGTTATATGAAAAACTTCAACTACAACTTAACTAAGAGAGAAAAGGTGCATCAAAACACGTAGAGCAAAGTAAAATTTGTATTGAGATGTGTGTCTCTCCTTTCTCCTATATTTTGAATGGTTAAATACCCTTGGCAAATAACCAAACTGTCGTTATGGTGTAACTTCCAACTCCAACATGTAGCAAAACTGTCCCACTACAACCCATGGAACTGCCCACTCCAAAAATCACTCCCAAAGATTAATTGATAGTTCCTGCACAACTTTTTTCATAATCCCTTGACATCTCAGCTAAAGTATTCAAATCAAACAATTCCCCTGGTCGGAAAATAGCTTTGCTTTTATGAATTCTTTGGTCAATGAGAGTTGTTTCTTCTTACCTAGCCGTGAATCTCTCTTTCCAATCCCTTCGGCTAAAGCACAATCCAAATTTAAATTTAAAATTCGAGTGATAACAAATATATAATGCATGAAATAATAAATAACTTTGACAGTGCTGAAATTTAATATCCAAAGTTCGTTAACAGAAATCTATTTTTAAATATTCACAATAAAATACTACCATCATGACATCAACAAGAATATAATTTAGCTAATACATGGTAGCCTCCGAGCACTAGTTTACATAAATGGTGAGAAGTGCCGTAGATGTAATAAATCAGAGCAATAAAATGAATTTGAGCAGATATTGAATTGATAAATTCACCACCTTCATTTGTCGAGAAAGGCGCTCTATCTACATTACTATACACATAAAATAATATCCAGGCCAAGATTACAAACAACCAGAAATTAATTGATGCAAATGAATACAACTTTTGTAAAAAGAAACAAATCAGCCACTGGAAAATCATTCTTATGCATCATATAACTGATATTTTCTTCCTTGACATCCACCTCCTTTTGGCATTTTCTATTGCATCCTCTTTCAACTTCACAAGCTCACGAAAGCATTGGTGATACTGTTTTTCTATTGTATCAAGCTCCAACTGGAGCTCGTTTGAATCATCTTCGTCAGCTAGAGTAAGAGAACATATGCTTGACATGTCAAAGTTTTCGAATGCGCTGCACCGTGAATTGATTAAAGTGCCCTCTGAGTTCTCTGATTGGTTAACTTCATTCTTGTGTTCATCTTCCTGACAACAGAACCTGGAACCTGGATTGCTATTGAAGCCATTGGATCCCTTGCAGCAGTCAAGAATAAAAAAATCATGCTCTACACCTCTAGAATCTGAAGTAATTGCAATCCCATGCTCGGCTGAAATCTCTGACATAACAGATCCTTGTTTATCCTGATCTTCCCTATCAAAATGTGAATCAACATGATCCTCCTCATTTGCTTTGGTATCAAAATCACTTGACTGTGGTGGCCAATAGCAACTTAATGTTCCACCATTCTGAACTTCAGAAGAAGGCCAGTATAAGTGATCTGATTCAGATGAGAAGTACTGACATGAGGGTTTCCAGTTGGGCATGAGTTTCACAATCATGTTGTGTATTAGCTCAGCAATGACAGCTACATCCTCATTTGAAAGTTCCAGATGTTCAACCATCTCCGCAGCAATTGAAATTGCTGAATCAGAATCAATATAGAATGGAAAATGGATATTCCTTGCTCGACCTACACAAACATTTTAGCACTTAGCACAACACAGTAAAAGAAACAAATATAAAAAATCTGAAAATCACTTACCATGTGCATCAGCAATTCGAAGCGTGAGTGATATTGTATTTTCAGCAGTTTTCTCCCCTCTTAACCTAAATTCATTATTCTCAGTCACCCTCAGGAGATCAAAAATTGAAACTAGAGAGGTTTCTTCAATTCTTTTCGCAGAGTAGCCAGGTGAAGTATGCCCAAAGCTTGAGTCTATCTCCATGGCATGAGGCTCAGATATTGGTGGATTAACCAAATTGGCTGGGGGATTAGTCAGCTGTAGTAGCATATCATGATTAATCGCCTTTGGATTTTCAGTTGCAAGGAATGGGACTTTCAATAGCTCAGATGCAGGCAATCTCATAGATGCTGGAACTAGACACATCTCTATAAATTCCCTCAATTGTGGATCATTTACTTTTGTCAGAGCGGCAGGCTTTACACCCTGAAAGTAAAAAAAAGAAAGCTTATGAGGGGAAACTAAAGACAACATAAGTCAGCATAAATATATAAGTGAACTTTAAAATGAAACAAGAGAAAAGCAACATGAAGGGTTTAATGAACTCCACTGAATGCACTCTTACAGAGGTAACTTTCTTATATATCTGCGCTGGATTTTTACATTCACTATATGGGTATTCACCAGTGATCATTTCCAGCATACACATGCCAAAGGAATATGTGTCAACAAGTTCGTTGTATTCTTCTTCATAAAGCTCTGGTGCCATGAATTCTGGTGTACCTGCACCGAGTTTCAAAAGATTAAAAAAGAAATAAAATAAAAACATATTGGGAATTAATTTTAAAGTTTTAATCCACTAACAATCTCCCAACAAGATCAAGCAAATTACCTATAACACTGTGGGCAGTAGGCTGCTGCATGACAATTGCTAATCCAAGATCTCCAATCTTAACATTTCCATTGTTACCATTAACAAATATGTTATCACATTTCAGATCCCTATGAATTATGGGAGGATTATGGCTATGCAGATAGCGTAAGCCTCGAAGAATCTGCCTCGCCCAATTCTTGATGGCTTTCATATCAACATTCTTATGTTTCTTCCTATATCTATATATGTAACAAAGAACGGTACATCAAAAATCATTGCAAAAGGCTAGTGCAGAAAGAAAATAACAGGAAAGTGGATTCAATAAACTCACTGCCTCAGACTCCCAGAGGTGAACAACTCAGTTATCATGTTGATAGTCCTGGTCTTATCATCCACCCAAGAATTATAGAACTTCATGATATTCTCGTGTTTCAAGGCCTTTAGAAGATGAACCTCAGAATATAATCTTTCCAATTGTTGCGGTGACTGCAAAACATCCTCAACGTGGACTTGGTTCCACGCAACTTCTATTCCATCTACTTCATCGAATGCCTTATATCTGCAGTGAGGCAGTAAGTAAGGGACAGATTCAAAGAAAAAACAAGCAATGACAGAAGAAACAAAAAGGTGTCAATAGAGAGGCATCCATACACAGTCTTGAACGCTCCTTTCCCCAACATTTCATCATACTGAAGAAGATATAACCAAGAAAAGCAGAAACAAATATTGATTATACCAACAAATCAAATCCAATAGAGATAACAAAAAAGACTACGACCATACCAACAATAACATACCCGTACATATCGCGCAGTTGGATCTTTCTCCAGGACGCCAATTTCATCGGTCACGGAATCCATTGGGATAAAAGACAAGAAAACTCCAAACAAAGAAGGCAAGATTTGAGCTTTTCTTTAAAAGTTTTGCTGCAGCGAACCCTAGAATATTATTAAAGAATCACAAGGCACCGAATTTGAACGCGAAGGTGACAAATCTGTTCGGAAAAAGCCTCGCAAGCCGCAGAATAAGAATCGAATGCCAATACGAAGCGGAATCGGCATCCGAGGAGGTACATATTGACAGTGGGGAATAGGGATTGCATAACAGAATAAGGGTTTTGAATGCAGCGCCGCGATCGCCTATGCATGTTCATACCAAACCGAGATTGACCCATGACTCTCTCTGCATTTTCATAACCCTAGAAACAGCGATTCAGTCTCAGCAAAAGTGGCGTTCGAGTAGAGAGAACGAGACAAGAGCTGACGTGCGTGTGCCTAATACAACACAATAAAGCCACCTCAATCAAAGAGTTCCGCTACACGTATGTCGCACACCATACATACATCCACAGTCATATGGTAAGCACCCCTACTTTCAAAACATTCGTTTCTCATCTCATCACTTATGTAAACTCATCATTCTTTTTTCTCTCTTCACTCTCGGCACTCTCATCTCTCGTCGCTCTCCATCATGCTTGGAGAGCGCATGACGTAGCGGAATACGATGAGACTTCGGCGATGGTCTCGAGGGAGGACCAGGAGTAGGATGGCAACAACAGTGACAAAAAACGACCATGGGAAAAGTGCACTTTTGAATTAGGGACAATGCATGATTTTAAATGGGGGGTTGGTACAAAATTTGCATTGCATGTATTTTTCTATTTTTCTTTACCATGTTTTTTTGGTTTTAAATTAAATTGAAAAAAAAAATCCATGTTGGATGTCATGTGAGTGCCTGTCGGTGTTGTATACACCTCTATGATGATAAATATTGTTGTGTTCCAATTATTTAGTGATTAGTAATCTTTGGTGAAAAACTTGTGAAATCACTTTGTGAGCACAAATCATTTGTTTGGCAATTTCAACTTATGCACGTTTGAACTCTTAAGAGTAAGAAATGCCATGACTAAGAATTTGCTTGTTCATGTGATGTTTGAGTTGATATATGTTAAAATTTAGTTAATTCAATTGAAAATAAACTCTGGCTACTTTGGCTTTAGAGATGATCTAGACATTGTTTGTGAATCCCAGAAAGGTAGCCTCATGGCCCACCTTTACATATTAGGTCCCCGATTGAAGCCTTGGCCTGGATTTTGTTGTATGGGCAGTATGTCGCCTATGGACCTTTCTTTAATCAATCATTTTGATCCCAAAATACCGTCAAGTCATTACTGTTAGATTCAATGCGTAGGGTAGGCCCCGTAGAAGCGAGAAAAAAAGCACCTCGTGCTTCCCCCCAAACAATGACAATGGCAAAAAAAGGGAGAAAAGTAGCAACAAATTTTTTTTAAAAAAAATGCAAAAATATGGAAAGTAAGCAAAGGATCCTTCAAACAAGGGATGAAGGAAATGAATTCTTGAGAAGGACACAATTGAAGGCGCTCACCTTGTGGTATTTAAATGATAAGGGTGCCATCAACAAAAATTTGGGGGCTCTTTATGTAATGGCTCTAGGAGCAATGGTTTCTCAAGTTGGGGGTAGGAATAACCTAAATGACTTTTCCGACATACCCCCACCTAAGCCTAAACGTTACAAGCTTTCTAAGACCTTTTGATATTTAGTTTAGTGGAAGCTAGGGTGGTAAGAAGAAAGATGAAAAATTAAACCTTTAGCTATGTCTCCTCTCAAACATTTGCTTGACTTGAACTTATTGGGTTTTGGTATCTCCTTGTTGCACAAAGCACTTCATGAAAGTTGCATATTTCATTTGTCTTCACAATGTGGTAGTCTTTTGTTTTGCATAATTGATTCTTGAGCATTTATGAGTTGGTATGAGAACATTGATGAGGGGAAAATCCTCAATTTTGGCTACTCGATGACTTGTGTCAGGGACTCTTTAATTTTTCGTTGTTTGTATTGAGTCAGACTTAGGGTCTTCCTGAGTTTTGCAACTTTTGTACTGGATGCATAATTTTTCATTTCTTGCTATTGTTTTACTTTGCTTAGGACAAGCAAAGGTCTCAAATTGCGGGTTGTTTGATAATTCTCCAATGAAAGTTATCTTTGGTTGTCCTTTCATATCTTTTTTAGACTAACTCATGCATTTTCTAGGCACCTTAGCATCATATCTAGCGCACTTTTGAATAAGTTTATCCCTCTTTAGGCTTAGCAAACATTATGCATTTTAGGCATTCGTTATAGGCTTGTTCATGGATTTTCAGGTCCCAAGATCCCTGGGAGAAGTATGAAGCGCAATGAGGAATTTAGAACACAAGCCAAAGAGAAGAAGCCAAACCTTTAGACTTGGCAGCCAAGCGTTGCATCTAGAGCTCGGTTGCTAAAGTTCCAATGTTCAGAAGCCTATTCAGAGAGGTTGGTGACTGAATGTTGCATTTGGCGCTCGGTCGTTGGAGTTCCAGTACTCACTGGTTTAATGGAGGAGGTTGGTGCTCGATCACCATGATGTTAACTTTGCTAGCTTTGACGTAGAATCAATATATTTTCTGGGATTTGGGAGTTGGAGTTATAAAATGAGTCGAGAGGGGTAGAAGAAAATCATCATCTAGACATAGGAAACACTAAGAAAGAAGAAAATCATCATCTAGACATAGGAAACACTAAGAATAGAGTTTTGGGAGAGAAATTGAGACCTATGAAGGAGATTAAGGAGTGTTCATCATTCCTTATTTCGTTATTCTAATGTAGTACTCTTCTTCTCCTCTTTATTACCTAATGTTGTTTTCTATTTCAAAGATGAACTAATCACTTTTAGGTTAGGGTCTTGATATAACTTATGTTGATTTTCTAATTTTAGTTTGAGGTTATTTAGTAATTGTTTGTTTTTCATTTAAGTTAATTCTTCTATGCTTAATGCCTTGGTTTCCTGATCATCAATCAAATGAACCCTTGTGTGCAATTTGAGAAAAGGAGTACAAGAGTGCAAGTGAGGAACTAAGCACATGCTAGCTACAATCAGAGATAATTTGTACGATTTGTGCAATCATGTTAGAGAAATCATAAAACACTAATGTTTTGGCCTAGCTTGTTAATACTAAGAGATTAGGTGACCGGTTAGGTGGAAAGAAAATTATTAACTATCGTGATAGGTTAGTGATTAAGAGTGCATTTTTTATTATTAACTGAGCCAAATGAGAACTGAATATCAAATATTAGAATTTGTGAAATTAGCATAGGTGAAATTGAGTACCCTAACCTCTTTATCATCTGAATTAAACCTATTTGTTTACTGTCTTCTTAATTGTTGAATTTTATGTTCATTATTCATTCTCCAAATCAACAAAAATATTATTCTCTTTCAATACTCGTAACTATCAATTAATTTGTGCATATACTTACCGCAGAAAATTCATATCATCAGCATTGATCTTATGATTGTTGGTCCAGTAAGGAAAGGGTTATCACCTAAAATATTTAGTGCACATGTTGAAAGTTGGTGTTTCCAAGGCGTTACAATCTGCTATGATGATGTTGGTGTTTTATGAACTTCGATAGTTTGAACTCAAGAACGAATGTTTTTTGGCATTACCTATTAAAAATTTGTATATATGATATTATCATAATATGAAGCGCAACGAGGAATTTGGAACACAAGCCAAAAAGAAGTAGTCAAACCTTCAGACTTGGTAACCGAGCGCTGCATCTAGCACACAGTCGCTGAAGTTCCAATGTTCAGAAGCCTATTCAAAAAGGTTGGTGACTGGGTGCTGCATTTGGCGCTCAGCCGCTGGAGTTCCAATACTCACGGGTTTAATGAAGGAGGTTGGCGCTAAGTCACCACGATGTTAACTTTGCTAGCTCTGACGCAGAATCAACATATTTTCTGGGTTTTGGGAGTTGGGAGTTATAAAATGATTCGAGATGGGCAGAAGAAAATCATCATCTAGACATAAGAAACACTAAGAATAGACTTTTGGGAGAGAAATTGAGACCTATGAAGGAGATTAAGGAGTGTTCATCATTCCTTGTTTCGTCATTCTAATGTAGTACTCTTCTTCATCTCTTTATTACCTAATGTTGTTTTCTATTTCAAAGATGAACTAATCATTTTTAGGTTAGGGTCTTGATATAACTTATGTTGATTTATTAATTTTAGTTTGAGGTTATTCGGTAATTGTTTATTTTTCGTTTAAGTCAATTCTTTTATGCTTAATGCTTTAGTTGCCTGATCATCAATCAAATGAACCCTCGTCTTGTATGCAATTTGAGAAAAGGAGTACAAGAGCGCAAGTGAGGAATTAAGCACATGCTAGCTGCAATCAGAGATAATTTGTACGATTTGTGCAATCGTGTTAGAGAAATCATAGAATGCTAATGTTTTGGCCTAGCTTGTTCATACTAAGATATTAGGTGATCAGTTAGGTTGAAAGAAAATTATTAACTATCGTGAGAAGTTAGTGATTAAGAGTGAATTTCTGATTGTTAACTGAGCCAAATGAGAACTGAATATTAGATATTAGAATTTGTGAAATTAACATAGGTGAAATCAAGTATCCTAACCCTTTTATCATCTAAATTAAACCTGTTTGTTTACTGTCTTCTTAATTGTTGAATGTTCATTATTCATTCTCCAAATCAACAAAAACATAATTTTCTTTCAATACTCGTCACTATCAATTAATTTGCGCAATATACTTACCGTAGAAAATTCATATCATTAACATTGATCTTATGATTGTCGGTCTGTCAATATAATGAGGATTTAACTGCATGTTTTTATATCATTTGTGTCCCCTCTAATTTTAAAATAATAATTATTATTATAATTATTATTATCATCATCGACAAATATATCCACCAGCAATTATAAAATAGCAACAAATTTGCTATCCACTATTAATTTTGACTTGTTTCATGTCCAGAGTTGAAAAAGATCATTAGCGACGGATTTGGACACAAAATTTACCAGGGGTATTCGTCCTTGTCGATAGAAAGAGTTTTTCAAGTAGTGTTTAGCCATCAATTTAATTCTCAAAATTCGATCAATCGAAAGAATATTTGTGATACCAATTTATTCTTCAAAATATTTAAGACATCATTTTGATCCTGGAAGATTTTGTTGCAAGTCTGATATTGTTTCTTTGATAGCATTGTATGAAGAGTATAAAATAAGTTAATGATAGAAAAAGGTAGAACCATTAAAGAAGTGAACTTCCATGGTTGAACATGAGTTGACCCAAGGAGAAGTGCTTTAATTGAAAACTGATTCTAACTTCTGAAAGACTAAATTAGTAGAGGCATGCTTAATAAACTCTACTAATTTATTACCATCTATTCATTTCAGATTCGTAAGAATACTTTAATACATAGGTTCAAAGTCATGTCATTGTGGTGCTATTAAGGTTTATATTAGCATAACTTTTCATTATTTTTTTACATCATGTTCATAATTTATGACATTGTCAACTTAGATTTAAAGAGTCCACGTCCATACAAGGTGGAAAAGAATGAATCATAAGCCACCACAAGAATATTAAGATGATATTTATGAAGGAAGAAGAATTATATAAATGGTAACAAACGACACATTCTTATCTGATGAAAAGTCAATCTAAATTAGAAGCCTTAGAAGAAATGGTCTAAAAAAAACACGAGAAGCAAGAAAACTAAAAAAATGTGACATATACCTATATCCATATCTATATCTATCTATCTATCTATCTATAAATACAAGGAGGTAGCTAGCCCAAAAGAAAAAAGATCATTTCAATATCATATGATCTATATGATTCCACAACTTATTCAAAGAGGCCATGTAGTTTTATTCACTTTTTTTTTATAATAAATAACAAATCCCTTTCAATGCATAGTTATTATAGTTTACAATATCAAAAATGCTACATGTACACCTAATTTTATACACTCATACATACACTATTAATAATGCACAAACTTTATTCTCATGAGTGCACAAACATTACAAACTTATAGATGATATTCTCAATTATACTTAATTAAGTGCACATAACATTACAGGCATTAAAACACAAACTTTATGTATATAAGTATATGATGTATGTATGGTATATATTTTTTGGTGTACGTGTAGCAGGACTCTTACAATATTTATGTAGCATATATGAATTTATTTGTATATTGAAATAAATAACACCTCACATATCTCTCATTGATACTTTTTTTTTTGTAGCTTTGTTTTCCTGTACATCACACGAGTTTAGATCTAATTATATTTATTTGCGCATTAATGATTTCTTATTAAACTATGCAATGCATGTGTTGTTATACGGGACAAAAGTGGGAGAATGTAAGAATTTTTGTTCCATATAAATAGTGTAATTTAATAATTATGCGAATTTTAAATCTATTGACTAATTCATGAGACATAATTAATGAATAGTAATGCATGTAAAAACATGACTATATGAAAATAAAGGTATGACTAATGAAAGGTACATGCATGTCTATATCAAAATGATGTTATCCAATCTCTAACAAACATTAGAGTTTAATTTCTCCAACAATATTATACTTAAAGGAGGTAGTCAAGAGGACGAGCTCATCATCCTGCATAATTCTACTCATTTAAAGATTGTTTCTATACTCAAATTCATAGAGTACAGTATGCTTTCTTAATCTAACATAAGAAAAAAAAATATGAAGTTCTATGAAGGTCTAGATGTTGATAATGGTTAGATGCATAAACTAATAATTGCTTATTGCTCATGTTCTGCATTATGCATTTCGGTCTACACTTTATTACTCATCTTTCTAGCTTGAATTGCAGGTAACTCTATCTATCTATTCGTGTGACTCATCATAGTTGGGCGCCATCCTAACCTTATAAATAATGACGTAAACGCCAATTGTTCAGTGATAAGAATCCTTTGACCTCTTCCCTAGGGCTCATTTTGAATGCCATCTGGCAGAGATTGAGACGATGCACCACTAATTCTGCTGGGCAATGGTGTGTTCCTTCGGGATTGCCGTTTTGTGGGCACAGTCATACTTTCAGTTTCCCACTTGAGACTGAATGGATCTTCCTCATCATCTTCATCAATGCTGTCCTTAAAAATTGGGTGGACGTATGCATTCTGTAGATAGCCTTTCAAGTTGAGGTTAGGTTCTGTTGCTCGTTCTAATGTATCTTTCATCATTGCTTCCTGTAAAAAGATTTACCAGAAAATAATAATAATAATAAAATTGAACATCTCATGAAATAGATTAACTAGGAAATTCTGGACGCTCAAGTCAATTCTTCAGTCACTTTTGTTGTGACAGTAAACTGGAAACAGTACATAAAATACGAGATCTCAATGATTGAAGGGAGATCTAATAAATGATAGAAATTATAAACAGTGATTCCACCGTGAATGCATACACTTGAAAGAATTAATTTAACCAAGCAAAGGAGTAATGGGCATACCTGTAAGGGAAATTTAACAAATGCAGGTTCATAACGGCCCCTGCAGTACCTGTGGAACCATATGGTCAGTATTGGAAGCACAATGAGAAATGGAGTCGATGAAGCAGCCTTTTTGGTGGTGAGAAGTCCCATCAGAACTATTTGTGAGATTATCAGTGCAAACACAATACGGAAATGGACATCAGGCCAGAATGCTGCACCACTCTCATAATCCTGATTATAAACGTTAATGATCTGCGAATGGAAGTGAGGTTTTCATCTTATATACGGAAAAGCAGGATAATGCATATTTTATTTTGGGGTGAGGGGGGTACACTGACATATAAAACTGTTGGAAGATACAACTCTGCAACAATAACCATGTATAACTTCAATAAATAGGTTTTGGACACAAGCCACGCACTTGTAGGAAGAAAAACTTAGTTGTGCACAATCTTCATAAATTGGCACAAAAATCATACGCATGCGTATAAACTTCAATTGTCATTGACATTGACTGACATCCACAAAATAAATCACATCTCTGTACCTGATGACGGAAAACAACATAGGCCAGGCCAAAGAAAATTATTATGAAAGGAAGAACAGCAGGCGTCACAGCAGCATATACTAGACCCAACAAAAAGTACAATTGTATCCGAGGCTCTCCAGTGTAGAAACCAATACTCCCAGGATCCATGGCCTCTTCCCTGTCCTTTTCAGTTTTTACCAAGAAGAAATTCTTCAAGTGATATAAAATTAGTGATTTCAACATCAAAACCTCTGCAGCGATACTGGCCCATCCATCAACCATAATATAAGTAATAAAGAAACTTGCTTTTAAGGGAATTGCAGTGCCAATTGTTACAGGATATCTGACCAAAAAAAGGTCTAACTTTATCAACAAGGTATAAATTAAGACAAATTCTCGGAGCAACATATGCATTATGCAATGAAACTATCTGGGCAATTTGACTAGTCATGTATGAAAAATTATTCATTTGGAAGAATGCTTCATAGTTAACAACCCAACACCATGATTCTTAAATAGCAACAGCGTATCCAGAATAAAGAAACATCTGCCATTTTCATATAAATAGGAGTACTCTAATATATTGACCATAGACACATGGTTAATAACGGTGCAGCAGCTTATAAAATGAAACCACAACACAGAAAATACATTGCCAGACAAAATTGTAAATAATTTACAAAGAAGAAAACTGACTTTTGTATTGAATAACTTACTGGTTGGCAGGTTGGTGAATGAAAGAGTTAAGCTGTTGAAATGCTGTTCCAGTAAGTATGTTCCCAAGAAATATATTCACAAAATTGAACAGAAAATATCTAGAAGCTGATCTTCTTTCCAAGGATGATATAGATACAAAGCCTTCAAATTTAGACATGATCATCAATATTGTTGGCAAAAAGATAAGGAAAAGCTTCAATACGATGCCAGGCAGAAAACCTTGAATGAATGACTTAATGAAAGGGCTGCACAAAGAAGTAAGTTGGAATTAGTAATTTCCTGTGAATTGTGATGCAAGTGAAATTATATTTTCGGAGCTCTAACTGATACTCACACACTAACAAGTGGCTTCAGCCATGGTGCAGCCTTTTGGATTCCATCAAGACTTGCAAGAGTTTGAACGAATGCAATGGGGATCATGAAAAAGAAAGTGAGAAAAAAGAATGCGACAGCTATGATTAACCTCCTGACAGTGAGGGAAACATATGGAATTGGCAAGTTACGCCAATATACATCTCGTGGCTCTGGAGCCCACTCAGTCAACCAAAGTGTTGGATTTCTGGTTTGTTGAGTTTGAGCACAAACGGCTGCGGCCCATTGTGTTTTAAATGAAACAAATGCTGCAGGCATGATAGACTTGGGATCATTTGTGACCTTTTCCCTCTCTAAACCTATCTGCAGGAGGTGATCAACTTAAATTACTGCCACCAAGAGAATACATTAAAGAAAAACTAAACCAATAAAACCACAATATAGCCAAACCCATTTGGAAATGACCATAATTTCTTTAGACACTAGAATAAGTCAAATTTGCACGTCTCATTATAGGAAAGATATAAAAGTATTTATGGACGCTCACAATTGGCAAGCATATTCTGGAAACTTACATTTCATATGGTGTGTCATACTTCGGGGACAAGGTGTGTTGTTGGAAATTTTGTGTGGACTAGCATAAGTTAATTAAAAACTCAGATTAATTGGATGTCGAAGTAATTAGTGTTATTTTGTTTGAGTCCAATTATTTTGTAAACGTTATTGTTATTGGATCTATTGTTGTTAAGCATGACTCATTAATGAATATTATTATGGGTCTCTATGTTTGGGCTTGCCATAATGGGAAGGCTTGATGAGTCTGTTTTACACACGGAGTGCCCTGCTCCTAGCTATATATAGGATGTTTGATTGACACATTGACACTAACTCACATTTGACCTCTCCCCAATCCTAATTTTGGATTTCTCTCTCCGGTCTAAAGCTAATTATGGATTCACCATCTCTCATTATTCCAGGTATTCCTAATGTCAATCTCATAACTAGTGTTTTATTGTAATATCACATGCTATAGTTAGAGTTAAATTGCTTATAGGAAATTTGGATTATTATTTATCTTTTGTTGAATCTAAAAATTCCTTCATGTGTGTCATTGGGGGTTGTATCAATAGGAATCGAAAGTTTTTGCTCTTAGTGATGTTATGTTGTTACAATTGAGAGCTAAATTTGTTCGGAAGTAACATATGAATAACTGGTGTGGTTAGTTGAGAATGCGAAATCTGGGGTTTTGTAGTTTACTATACGAACATGGTAAAATTAAACCTGATTCCAATATGAGGACAATTTTCATAATTTTAATATACTAGCGGCCTTGATATCAAATATTGATCTGATTGTGACCACTGATCGTAGATAACAATGTAAAGAAAACAAAATTAAAGACAGAAAGTGATTTTTTTTTCCTACACATGTATAGCGGGTAAGGTTGTCAAACTTGAGAATTTAAATAAACTTGTGAAGACTCAGTAAACTCGAATCGTAAACTCAATTTATAAACTCGTAAGAGTTTACATATGTAAAAAAAAATATATGTTATACGCAATATAATTAGGAACTAAACATGATTAAATTTTGTATTCATAATTGACATTGAATAATGTTAACTTCAAAATAAAATAAATGAAAAAAATATCATAAAATATACCTTAATGCATGACACTGAGTTATGTCATACTATATTTACATGTATTACTTTATAGTTTGATAAAACACAGCTCAATTATGATAAATATATAAAATCGGTTTAGTAAACTCAATAGATATTGTCTAACACACACAAAGTCAACTAAGTATCTAAAAAAATTACCAAATTTATACATCTTGAGATAAACTCGTAAACTCGTAAGTAGATTTTAACTCGTAAACCCAATAGTAAAATTGAGAGTTTACTTAAACTCGTACGAGTTTACCAAAAAAGAGTTTACATGAGTGTTAACTCGTTTTGTGTAGTGAAATCGTAAACTCGAGAGTTTAATAACCATGATAGCGGGGAAAGAAGGAAAAACATAAAAACTGCTGTAGAAAGTGGGAAAAGAGAGAGTAGTTCATAAACCGACAAAAACTACCCAATATGTGGGGTATTGTGGACATTAGACAGATTAGGTAGGGGTAAGTAAGAAAACTAAAGTTTAACACCAAAAGAAGGCAATCCCCTTTATTTATTGTATAGATTATTCATGTGAGTAGTTATAAACTAAAAGGGCAAAAAGGGTATATAAAATTGGACACCAATTGTTAGTATTTTTTTTTTTTTGGGGGAATCTTTATTAATTGTTATAGATAAATCAGCATGAATTTCTATTTTGCAAAACTATTGGTATGCTTAGCATGATAAAATTTATAACTAAGGGTACTTACTTCTTTTGACAGCTTGTCGATTTCAGTGATGTGATAATCAATAGCATCCACTTTCTTTCCCCAAAGACCAAGGAAACCAGTCTGGTAGAAGCATATAAAAGCGAAAGCTCAAGGTAAGAAAATCTGAAGATGATTATGATACAAATTTCAGGGCATATCATTTCATAATCAAATACCTTCATTTCAGGTCTTTTCAATGTTCTTTCAAGTTTATTTTGATAATAGACAAGCCAGTTCTGAAATTTCTTTTTCTTTTTGACCAACTTTGCGAGTTTGTTTGCATCATAAATAACCTGCATAAATGAGTTGAGAGGCTCATACTTAGAAGTACTGCAATGAAAAGATTAAGAATGCAATCATATCACATCATCAGACATTAAACTGATTTGGCTATGAATTAGGAATTCTGATCCACCCTATGAGCAACACTTGGGTGTCAAAAGAGATGACATTAGAAAGGGAATTTGAAATTCAATATCTAGTTAATAATGTACTGTTAATCCGAAAGAGTAAAATTGAATTCAATACACGTTGTGAAGCAAGGTAACAAGGCAGAGAGGCAATAAGAACTCCAGACCTTGCAATAAAGGCCGAAACTCGGAAAATAGAAACCATGCAATGCATAATATCATAATCAACAAGATAAATAATCAATTTATCATTCTAGCAGTAAACATGAGGAGCCAACCTGGTGAGTAAGATAGTGATCTGGATGATTGACCAGAAAAAAGTGCTGCACAAGCTCACTTACAGATTCATCAGGGTCTGGTGGAATATTTCTAACGAGCACCTGAGAATAAAAACTCCTGTATATTAAAAATATGCATCATGGCTTATGTATGACAATCTAGTCTATAGTTGTCCTTTCCTGAAGTTGTTAAGTATCAATATCCATATGGTTTTCAAAACTCTAAAAGCCAGATCGATTCCAGCTCGATGCATAAGGTTTCCACTTGATGTCTATAGAAAGGTAGATATACACAACCTTACCCTGCAAGCCCTCGAGCTGTTTTCAGAATTTGAAATCGTGAACTCCATATCACAAGGCAACCCCTTGCAGTTGCACCAAGGTTTCAGATCTCGGTTTCATTAAAATTTTGTTTGCTGTTGCCATGTTTTTTTTTAAAAAATAAAACATTGTTTGCCAGTCTTCCTTCTAAGTCCTTTTGTCTATCTCTTACCACTTCTATCATACAAATAAAGGCCAAAGAAAAATCATCATTGCTTTTCTTATTAATTGATTCCCTTGACTATGTTATTATAATGAATAATCAATTTGCACCAGTAATCTAGATCAAAAGAAAATAAAAAGACCAAATACAGCAAAGTATTAAATCTGCAAGTAAGCTCTACCAAGTGTGGTACCGCCTCTTAACAGATGGAACAGAAAAAAGGAATTTCACGGATATGAATCAAAGCTGAACAAGTATAGTAAGATCGAACAGAATAGAGAACCACAACCAGCAATCAATTAGTAACACAGAAAATAATTTCTCAAACAGTATGTAAGATGGAAATCAAGCCTACCGTAAATTGATCAGGACGGCGTTTCTCTGTTGCAAGAAATTCCAGTCTCATTAAGGAAACTTTCTCATATTCCTTTAACAACACATAGCATACCCAAAAGGTAAAAGCATAAGCCATTATTATGTGACCCCAAAACCTGAGGAAGTGTACAAAATTTTAGTAAAGCACCACACCAGATTTGGTAGCAAATAAGAATAAAATATAATCAATAATAATTTATATCATCTGATACTGATGCTCACCACAAAAGTAACTCTCCAACTTTAAACAGTTAGATGATACATAGAAAACAGACTCAGTAATAATTTGAATGCATATTGGAGAACTACGTGATGTTATCTCAGACTTAAAGATAGAGATTCTTGATTTCTGACACAAAGGAAAGGTAATTTTGATATAGTAGGATCCTCATAAATCTTTTATGACTCATTAATAAGAGATGCAAAGGTATTAAGACGTGCACTGAAGCTTACGGTTACACCTACTTAAACTCTAAACCTAAAGCAGAATGGTTGAACTATACTAGGTCAAGTATACATCTCGACATAGAGGCAATCTCAATTGAAAATAATTTTACTCGACAGCATCAAGTTGGAGTAGCAGAAATGCAACAGCATTAATGGTTGATTTGAAACCTTTCAGAATGACTATGGACATTTGAAACAGACAGTTTATCAATGTCACTGGAAGTTATGTTGGTTATCCGAGCTCCTTCTAGACCACTACTTGTCCAGTTGACAGGAACCAGAACCATCCACGCCAGGAAGGCTATAGGAACAAAGATTTTAAGCCTGCACAATAAAAATCAGAACGTCATAACTATAATATTCTTTGCTGAAGTTGTATATATATTCACACAATGCTGCATACCCCAACAAGTAAATCCGTAAGTAAACAACAGAGTCTAATCCAGCATGGTCAATAAGCTCAGGTTCTGGCATTCTAAGTGCTTCGGGCATCCAATTCAAAAACCCAAGATATGATCTCCAGTCTATATTGACAAACTTGCGCACAAATACTCCTCCATGTACAGGATCTGTTCTTAAACCCTTTAGATACCACTTTGGGAAGTATACACGATCATTAAAAGGTTGAAGCCTCAAAATAGCAAACGCCACAAAGAAAAGAAATGCACTGCCAATGTTAATGGCAGCTGAAACCCCAATATCTGATAGCGTAGCCATTTTTCTCAGTACAAAGAATGCATGCCTTCCTGTGACGAAAGCAAAGAAATGGATGTTGGATAAAGAGGGTTAGGTTCATGCAAACCGAATTTGGGGGAAAAAAATCTTCTTAAAACATCACTTTCCAATTTCGTTAAATTAGAAAACACTCGTAAGAAGTTATCTACATAACCTACAAGCAGAACTTGAAAAAATAGTTTTTCATTTAAATAATATTTTTAAACCATGATTAGTAACTCACTTCCCATAACCCCGAATCCCTTCCAGTCAATACGAAACAAGAGTGAAAATGAAGCTTCCCCATTCAAAATTGAAGTACTCAGCCAAGATGTTACAAAATGAATGGAATGACAACGATTCAAAACTCAAGAAAACCACCAAGCCTATGTTCTAAGCACTTTCACTCAGCTTATCGTAAATAACAACCACAATCAATTCCAAGACTTTGAAATGAAATTCGATTCCACGATTAGAAAACAACATAACATTGAGCAACTCACAAACAAAATGCCCAAGCACCAGAGGAGCAGAGCTGAAGAAGCAAAGTTCAAGGGAAGGGGTGTCTTGAGTTTTGGATGGCTTCAACACGAAATAAAGCGACAAGATTCGGAAAACTTTTTTGCAGCGAAACCTACTTACAACACACGCCACTGTGAGACCCTTTTCCACTTTGAGTTCACCTGCAGAATAGCGACACAGCTTCATAATTTACTTTACAGAGAGAACAACATAAAGCCAAAACTGAAACGAAATACAGAGCTCGTGGCTCTACCAGTGCAGTGCTGGTTGGTTCTTTACCTTGTGCACATGCTGAGCGAGCGAGTGATGCTTTTGTGTAGACGTTTCTCAACAATTTCAGGATAGTCCCAGTTAGTTTATAATAATAACGTCGTGTCGGTTGATAGCAATAATTTTTAAAAATCGCCATGAGAAACGTGTCGTCTAGTACAGATAGAAAGAGATGAAGTTGAAAGAGATGGATGGGTTTGTGAATTTATCCAGATGTAACAATACAATACAATGGTAGATTTCTGTATCACAAATAATCAATAAATAAATAAAGAGCCCTGCTACACGTACACCAAAAAATATACACCATACATACACCCTGTACTTATATACATAATGTTTGTGTTTTAATGCCGGTAATGTTTGTGCACTTAATTAAGTATAATTGAGAATATCATTTATAAGTTTGTAATGTTTGTGCACTCATAAAAATAAAGTTTGTGCATTATTAATGGTGTATGTATGAGTGTATAAAATTGGGTGTACATGTAGCATTTTTGATAAATAAATAAACGAAATATTAAATATGAGATGGCGATGTTACTAACAAGAAATTGAGAGTCATAATAAAAATGACACGAAAATAAAATCTAATGCAAGATGTAAGAAGTGTGACGTGGAACTTAAAACAAGTAAGTCACAACGTAACCGTGTGGATAATGCGTTGCTTGCGCAGCAATTTGGAAACGCCACGCATTGGACATTAGATGTGTTAATGGTTAGGATGTTGGCTTAATTCTAATCTTACAATTAATTTACTGAATAAAAAAAATTATCCTACTTTATTTGCGAATTTTAAAAATAAAATGTTTAAATCTATTCTTGAAGTAGTATTTAAACCTTCACCTTACCCATAACATTAGAGCATAGTGCGTGACCTATAAATATGCAATTAAATGTGTTGGGATGCTCGAGTGTTATCTCTGACTTTGATGACTCATATTTCATTTCCCTTGTTTTATAAATCATGTAGATTACTCAGATTTTGTTCATTTTCTCTTAAAGCCTCAATAGTCAGATTTTTAGTGAGTTTCACTTTGTTATAGAGTTGGTTAGATTTTCAACTGTTTAGGAAATTAGTTTATTATTATGTCATGTCTTAGAGTGCTCCAATCAAATATAAGAAGGAACGATGTTTTATAATTTAAGAATTTATTTTCAAGTTAAGTTTATTTAATTTATAAGGACATTTTAGGAGACAAGTTATGGTTTATTTATTCTCATTAAATGTTAATTCAAAAACATGTGTTTTTTTTAATAAGGGATAGTGTCCCTTGTGTGCTAATCATGACATTTGAGTCATGACAATTTTATACGTAGAAAAAAGTCAAACTAAGACACACGTACACATATATAGACTCCAATATATGTGTGTATGTAATATATATAAACATAAATATTAATATATGTAATATACAAAAGTATAAGGTGCGGGTTGTGACACCCTAACTAACTAAATATACTATAATTGTATTTAACGTTCATTACTTGTCACGTTCTAGCTTTACCTGACTTTACCTAGCTTTTCATTGAAAATAGTTGTTGGAAAATAGAGACAATTTTGAACTTTTGGAAAACGTTTTCAAAACACATGAGTCATTACCGTAGGAATACATTAAATGAAACTCAAATAAAAGAAAGAAATGATTTTGTTTTCGTGTGACCTTCACTGGTGTGTTCATGTATCTCAGGTTGTATGCGTAGGAACCACAATGTTTTGCCATTTGAAACTGAAATTGATTATATCGAGCAAAGGCTACTCAAAGAGAGAATGTTAAGAGAAGCTGAAGAGTTCATGGGGGACCAATACGAAGAAGAGGTTCACTCCACCATGAATAGTGAGAAATCCTGCCTTTACCATGGCAAGTGGTCAAAGAATTCTGACACAGCTGCAGAGGTGGTGGTGTCTTCGCTATGGTGAGGCGACCGCCCATCAATGCTGAGAATTTTGAACTCACCCCATTCCCTAATCAGACTAGTTTAGGAGAACTGCCAATTCCATGGGTTGGCCCTTGAGGATGCTCAGGATTTCATTGATAACTTCCTCTAAGAATGTGACAACCACAAGAGGAGAAATATGTACCCTAATTTCATCATCCTCTAATTTTTTCCCTATATGCTATTCAGAGAGGCTAAGACCTGGTTGAAGTCTCAACTAGCTCGAAGATTCTCTACTTGGGAACAATTCGAGAGAATTTCCCAAACTATTCACAACACACAACAAATACCTCGAGACCTAATACGCTCTTCTATCATGCATCCAAGAGGGTGACGAATCATTCCCAGATTGTTGGAGGAGATTTGAAGAGATCCGAGTACGGTGCCCTGACCATGAGATTCATCTCCATATGTTGTTATCCATATTTTACAATGCAATGGACCAATCCTCCAAGGATATGGTCAATGCAACAACTGGTGGCTACATGATGGACATGAAGACTAAATAAGAAGCCTTTGAGATGCTAGAGATATTGGCAAGGAACGACCCAATCAAGAAGAGAAAAACACCAAGAGGATGAGTACTGGTAGTGGATTCAACAACTAGCTTACTGGCTAAGATTAAATCCCTTGAAGTGGAAAACAGAGAGAGAAGAAAATAGCTTGCCACTATCACTGCAATAACCTCCCTAGAAGCAGAGTCTGGGATCTACAAGGATAACCACAAGATAGCCAAGTTCCTTCTAAGGACTGCAATCAAAGAGGTGAATTATATCAGGGAATAGGCAAAGATACAATAACCTGTATCCCAATTCTTACAACCTTGCTGGCAGATAAACAACGGTGGGCCATGATAACAAGGCCCATTACAAGCTGACAGACGACCCCATAGTGATCCGCTACTCCAATAGATCATGGATTTGTTTAAGGCCGAGTGTGAGAAAAAAGAGAACCAACCAAACAATAGGCCTTTAACAAGAACATCAAGACTCAAGTGGGTCAAGTAACAAAACAAATGGTAGAGAAAACTGTGGAAGCGTTATCGAGCAATACAGAAACAAACCCCAAGCAATAAGTAAACACAATTACGTGAGGAAAAGTCAAACTAATTGAAGGCCCACAACTTCTAAAGAAAAGAAGGAAGAAATGGTCAAGACTTCATCAAAAGAGAAATAAAAGAAGAAGAAGGGGGAACCTTAGTTGATACCTAGGAAAAGTTATTTTCGTTATCCTAACAGGGTTTTCCTTCCTGAACAGAGTGAGAGTTGTGCGCCCATGGTTAAGGGGAAGCTACTAAAGAAGAAGGACCCTAACGTTACTGTAATTAGTCTTTCCATCAACAGGTAAACCTTCAATGACTGTTTACTTGACACAAGGTCAGGAGTGAGTGTAATTCCTTTGTCAATTTACGAGAGGATATGATTTAAGGAAAGTGTACTGAACATGATGGTTGTGTTGGAATTTGCTGAAGCCAACATAATCTATGTCTACAGGCAAACTGAAAATATGGAAGTCAAGATAAGGAACCTTACTTTCCTCATCGACATCTACCTCTTGGATATCGTGCTTGAGGGAGAATACTCCATAATCTTGGGTAAGCCTTTCGTGGCTACTAGCAAGGGGACTCTTGACTTTAAGAGGGGACTTGTGGTTCTAGATGAAGATGTGGAAAAAATTTGGTATCCTTTCCTCCCTCCACCTTAAACCAATGTCGAGATAGAATATGAAAACCCTACGTATGAAGAGGAGGACTCCAAGTTCTCAAAAGCTAAGTACGAGGAGGATTCTTCCTATGAAGATTCCAGTCCACACTACACTCCACCGCAAGCCTGTCCACTGCCACATTTTCTCCTATGACTGAATCATATAAAGTCTCACCTCCACTGGTGTGGGTAGGTGCCCCACCTCCTCATCCCTTTCAACCAGAGAGTTTGCCTAACTATTATCTGGCTCAATTCCAGGGATCCAAGAAGAATCTTCGTGCCCTTACATAAAAGAAGTAAGAAGACCAAGGGGGAGTGGAGAGAAAGAAAGTCAATGTGAAGAAACTGCCTAACCAAACTAATGAAGGAGTGGTACAAGGTCTGGGACTTCTAGCGCCCATGCCACAAGTTGTGCACCAGGCGGTTTATTACACCTGCAAGACCAAGAGCAGTGGGTACCGATTGTTTGACCCACTATGAAGATAATCTGAAGCTAGTGCGTCTAAGTCAGAGATGTTAAACCAAAGTTCTGGAAGAGAGACAAACCATCAGGTTTTAATTCTCTAACTTTTATCTTGTTTCATTTTTCATTATGCATTTTAATTTTTAATTTTAATTGCATGTGTTATTTATTTGTGTGTGTCATGCATTTTTTGTGCAGTGGTTAGGAACAAAGAGTGATAGGAGAAACCGAGGTGGAGTGAGAGAAGAATAAAAGGAAAAAATAGACAACTTTTTTTATCCTAAGGAGTGTTAGAGTGCGACCCAGGGCGTTGGAGCCAACATGAAGTCTAAAAATTGGAAAAATTTTCCCAGCCGCTCAAGTGATACTTTGCTTACTCATGTGAATGCCTCTTGTTTGATGCTAAAAGGGTTTTTAAAAACCCAAAATAGTTTGTCTTCTCCTCATTCTCTCGATTTCCTCACACTTCCTCACCTCTACCATTACTCTCTTCCACTTCAAATCTCTACAACCACCACACCTTCATCACCAAACTCATACCTTTACTTTCAACTCATACCCATCATCATATTCATCTAATCTCTACTTCATTCATCCCAAAACTGCAATTTGGAACCCTAATCCAAATTTGGGGCAAAAAGGCAAATTGTTGGGATTCCTCTTGCTTGATTGAAGTTGCATTGTGCTTTGTAATTATCTCTCTTTGTTTTGGTATGTATGAATTCTTCTCTTTTCAATTTTTTTGTCAAAACTCCTAGGATAGTCAATTTATTGAGATTAGTCTATGATATGAGTTATTGAATATGTTAGGATTATTGACATTGGATTGAATAGTTTGATTGAGATATTTGTTTGTAGAAACTAGAATGCTATAGTTACTACTCTTGTCAATCATTGAATTTTAAGATTTGGTTATCTCAACAATGATAACAAACTAAGCGTTAGAGTTGAATATACATGCTTATATTTGGAGAGATAAATTGCTTTGTAGAATGTTTCTTGCTAAATTGTGTTGTTTAAGCAGTTTGTTAGAAATCACAATAGCTCATCAGACCTCATGGAGTTGAGCCTTAGGACATTGTGCCTTGGGAGCTTCGACCTTAGGTGTTCAGAACTCGAGATGTTGGACCTTAGGTGGTTAAAACTCGACAGGTTGGAGCTCATTGGACCTTGAGGGGTCAGACCTTAAGAACTATTGCCTGAAATATTTAGCCTATAACACTTACCACCTGATTGGAAAGTTTATTTCTGATGGAATTGAATTGAATTCTATTAAAAATTGAATTTTGGGATGAATTAAATTGAATTCCAATGTTTGGAATGAATCATGGAATAAAGAATTGAATTTATATGAAATGACCACAATACCCTTTTAATTAAAAACTCTAACCTTTTTCATATACCCACATTCTTCTCCAAGCCGCTCTCAGCTCTTCTTCCTCACCCAACTGGGTTCTTCATTAAACCTTAAACAGGAGCATTTTTTATTTTTTTTCATCTTCGCTCATCCCTCACCATCACCTAACCTCTCTTAACCCTCAACCATGACCACCAAACCATAGTGCATAGATAGGCAACAAATGGGATGATCAACGGCGGGGTCACGACAAATAATGTAGTTGCAAGGCGGATCATGGCACAATCTTCTTTTTGTCATTGTTAATCTAATTTGGTGTGAGAAGAAGGAAGAAGAAGGAAGCTTCATTCTTCACCGAAGACAGGGCTGTGGCGCGTCTGCATTCAAGGAAGGGAACCAAGAAGGCAGTGGGGTCTAGGGCGATCTCATGGAGAAAGAAGAAGAAGAAGCATGGGCAAAAGATTGGGGTCTGGGATGAGGCAGAATAAAGAAGAACAAGAGGTAGAACTTACGTAGTAGCAAATGGAAGTCGCACAACAACAGAGGGAAAATCGAGAAGGAAGCCCAAGGCAACTACTCTGCTACTTTCATAACTGGGTAAAAAGCTCTTAGGCCATAGCCGAGACCCCGTGCCAGTGACAAATTTGCTTTTGGTGCTAAAGGTCCAAGCCCATTAGTGTTGTTCTTCTATTTGCAATGAGGAGTCTTGTTGGCATTTTTCTATTAAGCCTTATGGCAAGATATGGGATTTAGGAGGAATTTTTCTTGTCAAGCCCTTGAAAAAAAAGGAAGGGGGAAAATTCATCATTGTCATTTTTCATTTTACATAACGTTTAGGACAATTTTAATGGGAAGGGAATAGTAATACTATCATAGAATATTATAAATTACCAGTACTAATAATATTCTATGAGTATTATGTGATGATGACATGTGTCATGATAAGAAATAATATTTAAAATAATATTTTTGAGAGCAAAGTAGAAAATGACAAGTGTTATTAGGAAAGATTCTAGAGTACCTAGGTATCTCAAATTCTCTATAGGAGTGTGTAGTTCGCAGAATTATTTTTGGGAATACTATACTCAGGAATATTATTCTAAGGAAAAGCTTTCCTAAGAATATGATTTGAAGGCGTTTGGTTGCAAATTAAATTGGTAACAACGTTCTTGGGAATACAATATATTTAACCAAAAATACTCATGACAAAACAATGTATGCTAGAGTAGTTCAACATTGACCATCGATGGTCTGACGTTGACAATGATGGCCCAACATTGGCCTTCAATTGTCCAACGTGGTCATGGTGGAGTGGCACGGTTGTAGTTAGGGCTGTCAAAATGAGCTTAGTCAGTTTACCGCATTAAATGGACGAATCAAATGTATAAAATTCAGCTCACAAATAGCAAAAGTCCGTTTAGGCCCAGCCTGTTTAGACCACAGGCCAAATTGGCCCATTTAATATTAACATAGGCAAAACCCGCGGACTATCCCGTTTACCTACACAAATGGACGGACCAAACATATAAAAAACGATCTATAAATAATAAAAGCTCGTTAAGATCTAGCATGTTAAGGTCTGTCTCGTTTAGGCCTGCGGATTAGCTGCGTTAAGCCTAAACGGACCAAGCTAGCCCGTTTGATAGCCCTAGTTGAAGTGGTCCAATGTTGACTGGCGACAATCCAACATCAGCCCAACATTGGTGGGTTGCATGGATCAGACGTTGATCGACAATGGTCAGACGCCAGTTGACGGTAGTTGATCTTCGGCAATCGCCAAACAACAATGGTCGATCTCCAGTTGGCAATGGTCGATCATCAATCATCGATGGTTGGTTGTCAATGGTCCGGTGATGATGGTGGTTGTTAAGGGTATTAGGTTTGGAGGTAATTAGATCCTTTTACATTTCAAAACATTTCATTTCCATGAGAATGTTAGATTCCCATAAAGGAGGTGGGATTGAAAATGGGACAAATTTCATTCTCAATAATGCAAAATACTTAAAAATGTTTTTCTAAATCTTAAAGCAAACATAGGATAATACATTCACAGCGTCAAATTTCCAAAGATTCTATGAACCACATGCCCCCAATATATTTTAACATTTTACCATGAATGAAAATGAGAAAGAAAAATGTTTTTCTTTTATTAATTTTTAGCCTTAGGAGTAGTTTTAGTTAATTTCATAGCATCATGAAACCCGAAAAATCTATAATGTCTGACGTCAACAATTAAGTGAAAACCAAAAAAATTATAAAAGGAAAAAAAAACAACTAAGGATCAAGGGGAAAATAAAAGTTAACCACGAATAGAAAATTAAATTATTTAAAGAAAAATAATGAAAACAATTTATCAAAGTAACATAAAGAAAACATGACCCCTTTTTAAAAAAGGTATCCGTGTTTCAGACTTGAGAATAAAAAAAGGAACAATATGTTTGGAGGAACAGCCAGTGCCTGATCTTAGTAAATCCCACTAATAATAATAAGATCTGGATACCAATGCAAGCAGGCCCCAAAAAAAAAAACCATGACCTAAATAAAGGAATAAGTGGCATAAAGGAAAGAACCCCAAAAATCCAACTATAGTTTCGCAGCCCCCATTAGTGATATATTAAAGAGTAACATTGTTTCTTAATCGTCTTAACTTCATTATTTTTCTATAACATAAAATAAAAATTATGTAACTCACATAGTTTTGATATAGTGCAAAATCGTAGGTCCTACGATGGCTGAAATTAACAATCATCATGCAGGTGGTCTTCCAGTCACCATAACTCGGTGTCTTAAGATGACTGGAGTATTTTCTTATAATCTTGGAAGGTGCCGGGGAATGGTGCCACTCTTCCTTCGGATACAACCCATAGCTCATCCACGCTTCCAGATATGAGGTGCTCATCGTGACTCACCTGCCAAAATGCAAACATCAATTTGTTTAGATCACTCTAAATATTGAAAAAGGGGGAAAAAATTATGGTGTCAGGTGAGAACCGAACATACCATGAGAATGCCTCCTTGGAACATCACAAGACCTTGAATAAGCGCCTCAACAGCATCCAAGTCCTACAATACAATATTACACGTTCCCAGTCGATTTTGGATTTGTATTCTATTTTTTTAACACTTGATCAAGAAGCAAGTCGCAATTGCAACATTTTTGTAAGGATCAATTTGCTAGAGCAGATGAATTCACTGGTTTTGGAAAGGATTTTATTGTCCCACTTTTAAATTCTGAGGTATCATAAGCAATACATTGTAGGGTTTTCAGCATATTTACCAACAAGAAGATAAGAAACTATACTAGGTTTTCATAAAATCCAGCAACCCATCAAGTAACAACAAAGTTAGAGAGAAAGGGCAGCCTACCAGATGATTGGATGGCTCATCGAGCAATAGTATATGTGGCTTCTTGAAAGTTATCTTTGCAAATGCAACTCTGCTTTTCTGACCACCTAGTAAGCCATAACAAGGTACAACAAAATATCAAAGCAACTCACAACAAGAGGATCCTGACTATGACTGCAGTTCTTGGTGATCATTATAATATTTTAAGGAACCATGACTGATAATTTATGATGACAGTATGAACAAATACAGAGACAATACCTGACAAAGTATACATTGGTTGAAGAGCAAGATTTCCCGTTACACCAAAAGAACCTAAGTGAGCTCGAAGCTTCTGCTCTGGAACTCCCTGGAGAAAATTCAAATAAGGAAATTTAATAATACAGTTGTATGTACTGGTATACTAATTAATTAAAAAAAATGTGACATCCTAATAATACCCAGAGTTTATATTTGATCCCCCCTCCCAAAAAAAAAAGGTAAATAGTCCACTTGGAATTCAAACTCAAAACATGCAACTAAAACAAGAACTCATGCATTTATCTACAAAAAGAGAGAAAATCAGAAAATATATCAGTTTTAACATAGGTACAATTGTAACTAATATTCTCTTTATCTTTGCATTCTTCCCAGGGTTTCAAATCTCAATCTGCATCACCTGATGCAGGAAAGATGAAGCAGTCACAGCAACATCAGGCAGCAATCGCAGACTGCATCAGCCCACAATGCAAAACCACAAATGCAATTTAAAAACTTTCAATTCTTCCCATAAAAGTAATTCAGCAGTTAGAAAAAAGGAAACTCTGCTTCTAGTCAACTAATAATAAATCGATAGAAGATAACTCTTAAAAAACACTTCAAACACTTAATTATCTCTAAATGTAAAAGAGCTCACAGGATAGCAGCGCATCATATACAGAAGAGGATTTGAAGATAAGTCAAGTCCATCAACATGGTGCTGACTGAACACTGCTATACGAACCTGTAGACACCACAGATGTGTAATCACTGACCCAAAAATAAAAAAATAGCATAAAAGCATGAGAAGAGACACCATCAATGACAGACAGTTGTCATTATGATAATTTCTAGTTTTCGAGCGTCATAGAGTAAGATACAGTAGTTTATTTATCTTTTCCAAGATTACTATTTCAAATCATACATCAACTAGTTTTGAAATTATACTTGCATGGCAAAATCCAGACAAATACTTTGACTACAGCAGTTAACACTTGTCATTATCATGGACAAAAAGTCTACCAAATAAGTATACAAAATATCAATTGCAGAGGTACCTGTCATGGTTATGGGGCCCGAGCCCAATGTTATAAATAATGAAAATGGTCCACTGGTAGGGGTCAATGAAGAGGTCCATCATAGTTCGCTTAGAATTAAGAAGTCATCTTATCATAAGGTGTAGAGTGGGAGAAGGGTGGTTTAGTAATTCCGTATGATTAATGAGGCAAAATGTGGTATTAGGGTTGGGCAGAATGTACCATGGGGGGTCATTCGAAAGATTAGATTGAATCGCAATTAGGAGAGAAGGCGGCCTCTCGAAGTGCTACCACCATTGTTACGGATCCCTTATTTTTTTTCAACAACAATACAATCCTTATTACTCAGGTATTCGTCTCCGTGACTATTATTTGGTATCATTACAAATTGTACCAGAGCTCAAATCTTGGGAAATCGTATGTATGGTCACTACACGTTCTACCATGGAATCACGAATTGAGAACGTGGAAAAGCAATTGGAATCAATCAGAAATGTGGGAGAGAAAATGGAAGCACCTTCCATGGAACAATAAGGGGAACATGGAAGGACCTTGTCTGAACATAGGAAAGCATTGGAATTCATCACTTACCAGTTGGACAGACTTCTTCACAAATGCGATAGGGAACCATCACACGCGAGACCACGACACCCACGCAGATCTTCGACGAAGTGATGACGACGAAAGTAGGAAGCGTTGTCGACAAGACGAAGAGGTGCGTCGTCGACAGGAGGCCAACAACTGGCACCACTGTGAGCGGGATGACACACGACGATGTGACACAGAGCATGAAGGCTCTTGCGTGCGTGTTTTCGTGCACGATAGGACCAGAAACAGATTCACTTGCAAGCACGAGGAGGACAACCAAGACAGCCCCCAATGCAGCCCCCGTCCGTAGCCCACACTGCTCTAAATTGTGTGGATCTCATCATTCCAAATCCAGGCTTCACGATCCAAATCCTAATCTAATGCCGAAGAAGACAGGTACCGTGATGCTAGACTAAAATATAAGAAGTCTAATAGTGGTCGGAAACTTGAACTTCCAATGTTTTCTAGTGAAGTGCCTTCATGTGGGCTTGCTCGAATTGAATGGTACTTTCGAATCAGAGGCATAGAGGTAGGAACGGGCAAAGTTGAGATGACGGCTATGGAAGCAGAAGCCTTAATCTGGTACCGGTGGTGGGAGGATCAGAATCGTTTTCCTTCGTGGATTGAGTTCAAGGAAGCACTAATAAAGCGGTTCCAACCCGAGGTCGCTGCTAATCCCTTAGAATCTCTGCTACTATTGAGGCAAACAAGAAGTGTGGGTCAATACAGGAAACAATATGAAATGGCAACAAGATCAGGCCACAAAATTGACCCTAAACACAATGATGAGCATCTTCTTGAATGGGCTGAGAAAGGAGATCAAGGCAAAGATAAAGCTAAGTTCATTTCGTTGTTTGAAGGACTTGATGGAAAGAGCAAGGGAATCAAAGCGGAGGAATAACTCTTGACGGGAAGAGGGCGTAACACCTACGGGTAGAACAGGTACAAGATTTTCTCGGCATTCACAACAGCCTAGAACCATTGGGCCAATCCATGGAGGTAACCAACCAAACCCACCAGTTTTGTGTGTGTGTGGAGGGGGGGAGTAAGCAACACAATACAAGTATTCAGGGGGACAAGAGAAGGAATGGCACGAACAAGCTATCTAATGAAGAATGGGATGAAAGACGGAGGAAAGGTCTTTGCTTCAAATGTGGAGAAAAGAAGGGCCGAGATCATTTTTGTAAATTCAGACACCTCAAATTAATGCTAGTAGAAAAGTCAAAGGATGACAAGCCAAATGAAGAAGAGGTTAAAGTTGAAGAGCAGGTTCAAATGGTAGCTCTCTGACTCTCTCACAATGCTGTGTGGGGACTCACTTCTAGCAAATCTTTAAAGGTTTGGGGATGTATTTCTAATGAGCGGGTTGAGGGATTGATCGATTTGATCGATCTAGGAGCGAAGGCAAATTTTATCTCAGCTTAGCTTGCGGAGAAGTTGAGTTTACCAATTGAAAGGGTGGCGGGGATTCAAATAAAGGCTGGGAATAGAGGAATAACTATTGTGCAAAGGGTAGGAATATGTAAGGGAGTGAAGTTGGAAATATAGGACCTAACTATTGTGCAAAACTTCTGTTATGAAATTAGGTTGTTTGGAGGTGGTGTTAGGCGTTGATTGGATGCATACATTGGGAATGTTTGAGACCAACTTCCAAGACACGGCGTTGAGTTGGGAAGAACACGAAGTCCACCACAGTTGTTAGGGGATCCAACACTCTACCGATCAAGGACATCATTGAAGTCAGCTCGGGGTTCTTGGTGGTCCCTATGCCCTTGAAAAGAGAATTTGAAAGAACCAGCTTAGAGTGTAGAGATTGAGGGGTTGCTGGGTGGATTTAATGATTTGTTTCAGACATCGAGTGCATTGCCTTCCATTCGTGAGCAACATCATGCTATTATTCTATGGGAAGGAGGTGAGATTCCCACTTGAGACCATAAAAGTACCCACATTATCATTAGAACGAAATTGAGAAAATTATCTATGAGATGCTATAATTAAGGGTTATCAGACCCAGCACGAGTACTTTCTCTAGTCCAGTGATATCAGTGAAGAAGAAGGATGAAGGTGGACGTTCTGCGTCGATTACAGGACCTTGAATAAAGTTACTATGCCTAACAAGTTCCCTATTCCAATCATTGATGAGCTGTTGGATGAACTACGTAACGCCAAGGTGTTCACCAAGTTAGACTTGAAGTTGGGATACCATCAAATTCTTATGAAGGATGGGAATATTCTAAAAATCGTTTTCAAAACACACAACGTTCATTATGAATTCTTGGCAATGCCATTTGGACCAACAAAAATGGATGACGAAGTTGTTAGGCTTTGATTTTGAGATTAGATACAAGGTTGGAACTGAGAACCAAGTGGCTAACATATTATCCAGGAAATTGCAATATTCAGCTATTTCTACTGAGGTTTTTTGCTATTGGGCTAATCTAGAAGCTGAGGTACAAGCTGATGAGGATCTTGTGCAAGGAAACAACAAACACCCTGGGTTTGAATTGAAATAAGGTTGGCTCTTCTACAATGGAAGATTGGGAAGATTAGTAGTCTCCAAGCGATCCACTAAAATTCATGACATTTTTGCAAGAGTTCCATGCTTCAGCTATAAGGGGACATGCAGGAACCCTCAAGACTTTCAAGAGGATATTTGGGTTGTTTTATTGGGAAGGAATGAGGAAGAGAATTCAAGGTTTCATTTGGAGTTATGATATGTGTCAAGAATAAATCTGAGGCTTTATCTCCTGTTGGGTTGTTACAGCCACTTCCCTCGCCAAGGGAAATATGGAATGATGTGACGATGGACTTCATCGATGGCTTACCTAAGGTAAAGGAGTTTAATTCCATTCTTGTGGTGGTGGATCGCTTGACTAAGTAGGCCCACTTTATTCCCCTAACCCATCCCTATACTTCTAAAGAAGTGGCCACCACTTTCATAAAAGAAGTAGTATGTCTGCATGGTTTTCCAAGCTCCATTATCTCTGATAGGGACAAGGACTTCTTGAGTGTCTTTTGGTCTGAGTTGTTTCGAATGGAAGGTACCATGTTGAAGCATAGCTGCGCATATGGCCCAAACAAAAATGAGGCAATTCATAAATGTGTGGAGACCTATCTTCGTTCTTTATTGGTAACAAACCCAAGCAATGGCATTCTTGCCTACCCTAGGCTGAGTATTGGTACAACACCAACTACCACAAGTCTACCAAAACCACCCCACTCACAGCACTATGGTCGAGACCCTCCTAGTCTACTTAGAGAAGTCAAGGAATCTACTGTTGCTAAGGTTCAAGAATTTATGGAAGAACGAGATCAAATGTTGGGTGAGTTGAAGCAACAACTAGAAAGAGCTCAACAACAGCAAAATAGTTTGTAGATCTTAAGTGTCGAGATCTTTCCTTTGAGGTGGGGGGAGAGTCTATCTCAAGATTCAGCTGTATCGACTTCGCTCATTGGCCAAGAGGGTCAATTAGAATCTGAGTCCCCGATTTTATGAGCCTGTTGAGATCATTGGTTATGTGGCTTATTGCTTGCATTTGCCCCCGGAATCACAAGTGCATCCCGTTTTGCATGTATCACTCTTAAAAAATGTGTAGCTCAAAGAGTAGTTGTTCAACCGTTACCAGTTGAGTTGGCTTCCAATTGGGAGTTGAAGTTGATTCATGAGGATGTTTTGTCAGATCCAATGCAGCAGGCGAGAAGCAAGTACCAACCAAGTGGAAGGATTTGCCTGCTTTTGAGAACTCATAAGAAAAGGCTATGGAGATCATCAAGTTGTTTCCAGGGCTCCACCTTGAGGACAATTTTTTTTGTTTGGGGNCGAAGTGTTACCACTATTGTTACGACTCCCTAATTTTCTTCTACAACAATCAATCCTTATTACTCAGGTTTTTTTCCTTCATTATTATTATTATTTGGTATTGTTACAGTATCATATAAGAAAACAGATCAAGTATAATGCGCTTGACAGCATGAGAAGGAGGAGAGGGAAAATGAAGTAACTTTTCATGATGAAACTGTTGGACAGTCAATGAATTTACCTTAGCCGAACGGAAAACCGTCCCAGAACTAGGTTGTAGATCCCCAGCAATTAATTTAAGTATAGTTGATTTGCCAATGCCATTTGGTCCAACCACTGCAAACATAAGAGTATATAATCTAAAACACTAACAAAAAAATATATGGCAGACTCATGCCCACCACATAGGGTATGGACACAACACAAGGCTTTGCAATCACCAATATGAATGCTAGACAAAGTTAATATAACCTGAACAAGGATTCAAATGATAACAGAGAAAAGTCATTCCTCAGACTGGGATAAGCAATCTTACTTGCAATACGGCTGTCAAGGTCAATCCCAAAATTCAAATTCTTAAATAGAATCGCCCCCCCAGGATAACCAAATGATGCATCACTGCACTCATTAAAAAGCGGGAAAAATCAACTTCCGTCAGAGATTAGGCCTGGTTCCTGTGTGACAAATATTATATATGTAATCATCTGTTTGTATAAATGTAAAAGACAAATGCTCTACCTGAAACTTATTATCGGTGCGCCTGGTCTATCATCTGGAGTGGGGAACTCAAATTTGTAGCTATATTCCACCAGATAAAACATAGTTAATGACAGGGCTAAAAAGAGAGATAAACATGTTTTAATGAGATAAGAAACAAAAAAAATAGCAGTTCATACTCAGGATCGTTAACAATTTCATCTACATGGCCCATTCGCTCCAAGGCCTGGAATATTGTTTAAAAGACAGAGAGTTTTAGTTACAAAAAGATCAATTTTAACAATTTAAACAGAAACTGAAAAACAACCAAACCATAGAGAAGTTTAACAATATGATGAAAGCGGAATATGAATATATTTTTTTGTGTGTGTGAGTATGGTGGGAATAACTTGGACTTTTTGAGCATTTGATTTGTATTAGCTAAACTGGCATAAATACCTTGATTCTTGATTGAACAAGTGATGCCCTCTTGGCATTATAGCGGAACTTGTCAATGAAGGTCTGGTATAAAAGCAAAACATCACATGTCAAATGTCAGATACAATCTTAAATAAAATGTTAGACATGCACAAGCTCTGTGGATGGCAAACCTAATAATTTTGAAATGGCATCGTAACTGGAAAACCCAATTCAAAATTTTGTTCTATTAAAAAACAAAATTATAAGCAAACATTTCACAATGTGAATTGGCAAGGCTAATTGTGAATTGTATCAAATCGTAAGATTCAGAGACATGCAAAAACTATTTTATACCTAAACAACAACAAAGCCTTACCCCACTATGTGAGGTCACAAATACTATTTTATATATGACATCCCATAAATAAAATGATATTTAGGCCAAGAATTGAAGGAAAAAAAATATCACATAAAGTTATCACCAAAGTCATATATAAGCTTCAAAAAAACGCAAAGTCATTATTAAAGTTTCTCTCAAGGACCAGAAAATAGCACCTCATATACAAGTTAATAAAACCAAGTACCAATACTCCTAGTAATATCTGCTCCCCCTTTTTTTAAGCCAGTGATGATAGTTGATTGAAAAGGAGAGGAGTGAAACATAAATTAAAGAAAAAAATATGGAGAGAAGAGGGAGGCTTAGCTTAGGATTTATGGAGAAGAATGAGAAAAGAAACGTGAGACAGTAACAAAAAACAAAATGAATAGGAGGGGCTAGCGTTCCAGTTTTTACTAATAGAATTTGTTAACTTCTGAGAAAGTGGCCAGACGGTGGGTGGGTTTGGCTTCTTTTTAAAATATAGGGAGAACCAAGACTTGTTTAATAAATAAATAATAAAATAGAACAGGTACAATTACAAACTTCTAAGAAAGTGGTCAGAGAGGTGCTGCCAAACGGGGTGTTTGGCCTCTACTTTTTTCACACATGGTGCACTTGGCCTCTGCTATTTTAAAAATTAAAGAGAGGAAACTTTTTGTCTCTTTGGGTAGTGTTGGATCAAGAAAGACCCGACTTCACAACTAACAGGACAGCCATAACCACCACCCACCTGAATCGCAATTGGCGCCACAATTCATGATTCCAAGACACATTGCACGGTTCACAAACTATTCACAGCATGATTAGGGAGCGTTTCCGATTCTCCTATGCGATTTGAATTGTGTGCATGACAAATCAGCTAGGATCACACGATTCACGATTCTAAACCATGTGACTCGATAACACTGATTGTAAGTTTATAACTGATATCAGAAATAACATTGAGGAAGTCAATTCCATACAACATGGCATGCATACAGTAAGCTTCAACTGTTAGCCTTGAAAGAAAGAAAGGCGCTAGTTGGAATGATTTTTATTGATTGCAATGATATCTATTCTGGATAAATGCTGGAGATGAGAAGAATTGTTGGAATGATATGTCATGTATAGACAATATGAATTGCGATGAGAAGGTCGATGGATTCTGTTTTTTTTAAATAAAAGAAGAATTTCATTAAGAGAATTAATGAAAGTAAGAGGACGAGATCCTGTATAAAGAGACAAACACATAAAGCAAAAAACTACGAAAGCGATCAATGGAGTAAAGCATTCCAATCTCTCTCATTATCTGTGAGGGAGAATCCTCTAAAGAAATTGTGAGCTTTACACCAAAAAGAAGATAAACGCCTAATCTTCTCCCACAAAACATGCAAGTCTAAGAAATTGTCATTGAAGACACAAGAGTTGCGTTCTAGCCAAATGCACCAAATAGTGGCAAAAATTATACATTGCCACAAGTAGTTAGCTTTTTTACTCGTCCCAAAGCCATCAAATCTAGTGAACAGAAAAATATCTAGGGTTGTAGGACACACCAATGATTCCCCAAATATCCCAAACAAATTGTTCCACAAATGGCTAGCCGCCAAACAACGCAAAAAAAAGGTGTGCAACTGATTCTGACAATGCCTTGTGAGGTCTTCGAACCTACAACATGCCATTAGTATTAATTTTATTAAGCACAACTCTCCAGATAAAGGATTTGACCTTACAGGGAGCTTTAGACTTCCAGATAGGTTTCTCAAGGAGAAAAGAGGGTGAAAGCAAAGAGTGAGTTAGAATTTAAAAAAAAAGGACTTGCAAGAGAACAAACCACCGGAATCTAGAGACCACAACCTTTTATCTGAGATCGAAGACGTGTTAATAGAATAAAGGAGACCCAAAATGACAACTAACTCAAAAGACACTATCATTCAAATTTCGAAGAGAAAAAAAGTGAAAATCCCAAAAAATAATAGTGTCTTGAACACTAAAAGTTCTGGAAAGGGGCATTGTGTAGAGAAGAAATACAGTTGTTTTAAAGTAGGGTTATGAAACACCAATGATACATAGGAACACAATCACGAATTTTGTTTTTTACCCCTCATAAATTTTTCGTTAGGAAATCTTCCCTCATAAAAATTTTTGTTAGATTTTAGTCTCTGTCGTCCATTTAGGCCGTTAACTGTTGACGTGGCAATTAACTTAGCCACCTGGCAAACATAATTGACCCATTAGAAAGGGAGGATCCTAGAGAAGACATTGGAGTTAGGCACTTCTTGATCGTGAAAAGAAACTTCCTTGATAATATCACTTGGCCTCTTCCCAACCTTGACCCAAGTCACCTTCCTTTTCTTCCCAAATGAGACACCAACATGGATTGTCCAATTTGAAGCATTGTGCATAACATTTTGGTCTTCTCGACAACTAACGCGACCACCTCCACTTTTGAGAACATTGGCGAACGACTTCGCCCCAAACACAAATCGTGAATGAGGTAAGGAACGATGATTGGGGGTGCCTTGCCGCCAGCTTCATGGGAGGGGACACCAAATATTCAGATAATGCCTTTCCAAAAAAATTCCATCAGGCTCTGAAACTGTCCTCAAGAACTATCACCATACTCTTCCGACCAAACCTAGAACTTTGTGATCATGACAAACCTTCCTCTATTGTTGTGACCATAGAACACAGAGAAAGCTTTCCCACCGTCTTTGTAGTGCCTTTTGAAAGAGGAGGTAGTGGGCAGCGATATATCGTTGAGGGCAGACAACAGCCAGAAGGTGGAGTTTCTGCCCAAAATCAAAGATTTCATAAAGCCTTTCCCCCTCTCTTTGATATGCAGCACAAAGAGTTTTCCTTCAACCTCCAGCACAAGCTCAAAGCATATTGCTTCAATTCTAAATACTTTAGAGCCTCCCATCCAATCCAAAACTACCAAGAATGAGTTGAATATTAAAAGGAAGAAGGAGGCCAACCCCCAACAGTAACTGACGTAAAACAGCGAAGTAAACAGACGAGAGGGAACTGGGCGCGTTGTGAAAAGGCTAGACAAGTGTAAAATTGGCCAAGGTTTCATTGAGGAGTCGCTAGAGAGAGATCTGGAAGCGGAACATTGTTCTGTCATGTCACGCACTCTAACGCGCTAGCGTGGGTCCGGAAACACGAACAGCAGAAGAAGCGCGTGAGAGAGCATCCGCAAGCTTTTGACAACACGGCTTCGGCATTTGGTTGGCCAGACGACAAGCTCGCCAACCGGTGGGTGAGTCGCTAGCAGCGTCTATGGGGGTCTGAAATGGGGTGAGGCTCCGTGCAAAAGGTAAAAAGGGAGGTGCCTTTTGAAATTCAAAAAAAGAAGAAAGAGAATAGACAGAAATGGTTCCCACACGGATAGAGATAACCTCAGGATTTGACTTACTTTGTTTGAATGGTGCTTTTTTTCTTATGGCTATTGGGTTATAAAATTATAACAGAGCACTCTAAATAATGCAACGACTACTTTTGAACAAAGGTTTTTTAAATTTTAGTTTAAAACCATGGAACATTCTCACTTAGCCCTTAATCACATTGAGAAATGGGATAGGGTCAATTTTGCAAATACTTTGGGTGGATTTCAATTTTAAGAAACCTCAAGGGTAGTTTCTACCAGTTACCCTAAATGAATATAGATTGACAAACTTGAGGGATAAGGCTTGGTGGTTGTTATATAGACTATAGATTCACAAAGTAATGCAGTTTTAAATCAAAAACTAGTAAACCATTTGGACTACCCATCAGCTCCTATGCTCCTAGCATCAAGAAAAAATAAGTCACACATGTATAGGGCCAAACACAATATTCATGAGAAGACCAAGATTGTAATCTGAAATTACCATTTTCTGTTGCCTCCATATTTTATTACTGTACAAAAAAATTACAAATTTGCCAGAAAGAAACAATAAATTATCAATATTAAATTGGATAATCTTAACAGTGAAAAAAAAAACCTGCATATGAGATCTTGCACGTTCATTTGCCTCTAGTGCTTTTTGCTGGTTTTTAATTTGTTCTATTCGAGTCTTCTCAAAAGTATCATAATTCCCTTTATAAGTAGTCAGCTTTTGGCCTTGTAAGTGAATGATATCAGATACCACCTGGGGATAAGTTAACAAAAGAAGTTGGAGAAAACTCTTGGTAAACAAACTAATTAAAGGAAGACAAGCCAATATGTTACCGTGTTTAAAAATTCCCTGGCATGAGAAACAACAATAAATGTTTTTGGCCATTTAACTAAGTACGATTCAAGCCATAAGACCGCATGAAGATCAAGATGGTTCTGCAATAAAATAAAATAAAATAAATATCATGAAATTCTATAACTAAAGGCAGTCATGAATCACAAAAGAAAACTTAGAATGCTGAGTGACCGTAGGCTCGTCAAGCAGTAACATATCAGGCTCTATAAACAGTGCACGAGCAAGAGCTATTCGCATCCGCCATCCTCCAGAAAAAGTTTTTGTTGCTTTCTTCTGCATCTCAGGAGTGAAACTTAAACCCTGAAAATACCATTGATCAGTAAGATAATGATTTTGGACATGATAATCCAATAAAAAAAGGTAAAGTGAAAGACATGTGAGCATAAAAATATATCATTTTCATTTTATGTACATGCATATTCACAAATTGTGTAGGGATTCAATTTTGTTGCTATCAGGTGTATAAAATAGCGAATATGCAGAAGAGAAACAGACAAGGAATCAATTTCGTTCAACCTACAGCAAACTGTAGGCTTACATCAATGGCTGAAGCACAGAGAAAAGATTTTACAATATGTGAATATTACAATGACTAGCTGTCAGCCGTAAAAACTCAAGCAAGCCTCAATCCCAACAAAAACATTGACTGTGACTGACATTTACAACAACCAATGACATATAACTGCTGATTTCACAGTATATTTTGTTGGGTCTCACTGCTGTCCTTCTAGGTACAGTTAAAGGTTAAGCAAAGTCCAAATTAAATACAGGCCACTATATAACAATTTCTTTAAAATTTTCTTCCTCCATAATTATGCAAAACTAATTTGCAGAGCAACATATTCTTAATGCTTTTTAACGAACATCAAGATAATTCTTACAAAGAACTATTTTTAAAACATAAACATGTGCTTTTTAATGCTTCATAACATATTATTACTTTTCCTCTTCCAGTCAACTCATTTCCTTCATCATACCAGAGTTTAGAATTCAACAAACTCCAAGAGGCTAATAAGATAATAAGAGCATCCAATCAGTTGAATCAGTGACTAAAATAAATTACAATACAAATAATTTATCAACTCACTGCAAGTATCGATGCTGCACGTGACTCTGCGGAATAAGCATCAATTAACTCAAGCCTCTTGTATATTTCTTCAAGCCTTTGTGAAATAGCATCTCTATTGACCACTCCGTTCGAATTATCACTGCTATTTCCAAGTTTGTCCTCCAATTCCCTCTAGTAAACAGCCACAACATCATTAGTTGTCCCATTTTTCAGGGTATTTATAATTTTAAAAAATCCACCACATAAATTCTTAAACAAATTTATAAAAAAATAAATAGATATATAATAAATAAAAAGCTAGCAATGAAACAGTATATTCAACCTGCTTGGCAAGTATTTGAGCTTCTTCCTCCAGAAGTTGAGCTCTCTCAATATCAGCATTGAGAACACACTGCAAGGCAGATGTATCATCACCTACGACCTCTTGTTCCACATGCAATATCTGACAATTCATTGGAATACCGTCAATGGCATGCATAGCCATGTGCCTGAGGAAAGTTGTTTTGCCAGTACCATTTCTTCCAACAAGGCCTGCAACATTAAACAATGATCGGAACTTTTTATCTCCTCTCGCTCTCACTGCCAAACAAAAAATACAAAACAAAACAAAAACACAAAAATTGAACTGAGGAGTAAGAAAGAAAAAAGCACCATAATGCCTTCCAAACGAAAGCGTGACACAACCATCGACAATGAGATCACGACCACCAACAGAGATATTGAAGTTCTCCATATGAATGTCCTTCACATTCGATCCACCACTACCTTCATGTCTAACACATACAACAGGCATCCCTGCCCGCGCCGCTTCCATCTCCGCTAAATGCATTTGGTATTGTGCCTGTGCATAATATAAGAACGCTCAGTAACTAAAGAATAAGTGAACTGCAGGTGATCATCCAGCCATATATTCGCAAATACATTCAACAAATTCATTAAACAAAATAATAAAAGAAGAAATTGAAACTTGGACCTCTCTTTGGCGTTCGTCTTTCCTCTTTCTCCTTTCCAGCTTTAGGCGGTCGCGTTCAGACAGCAAAGGGCCGTCCACAGCCTCAGGCTTCTTCTTGGGAGCTTCCCCTTCATCCATTCCTTCATTCATTCTAAACGGCGCCGCAAGACTTCGCACAGTTGGCTTCGCCTTCACCAAACCATGCTTCCCGAACTTCTCTGACAGCTTGCTACATACCTAAACCATTTTTTGGTTTTTCAAAATTGTATAATCAATTAGACTGGAACTCGTTACTGAATAGCATAAAACAAGGTTGAAATTAGAACTGACGGAGCGACACTCGGAGAAATCATCGACGCAGTCGGCGGCGACCAACAGTTCTCCTAGAGCTTCGAAAGCGCCTTCGCCGTCGAGTCCAAAATCGAAGTCCTCGTCTGCCAGGACGTTGATAATGTAATCAACGATTGGCTGATCCACGTCCAGAACCCTTCGTCCCAAAACCTCATGGACCACGGAGCTCGCAACCTCTGTCATCTTCCCGGTTCCTTTTCAAACCCCAAAACCTAACCCTTTCCTCTATGACGGTTGGGTGGTGAGATTGAACGGTTTTGTTTTGAAGGCAACAGAATCAGTGTTTTCTTTCTACACTGGTTAACTCTTGTTAGTGATGTTTGCTTCGTTTGTGATGATTTATAATAAAAATGTATTTTTAGTATCAACGCGGATGATCTCAGTGGAAAGCGGCTTGGTAAGCGGTTAATCCAAGTGAGCTTAAGGACTGTGTCGACTTATGCTTCTTTGAATGTTATCGGTGGATTAAACTACCTGGTTGTATGTTGCTGAGATTGTTTTGCACTAGCATTTCCTTGAGTCTTATCAACTCATGATTTGTGCATGTGCACGATAGTTAGCCATGTCGCCCCATAGAGAAAATGCATAACGTTCGGCTATACCTGCAGACTTTAGAGACCTTGTCAAGAAAATGGCGCAAGCATTAACCCGAATAGTTGAAGCAATGGCTCAAAGGGGCGCAACTCCAAATACCCAGGAGATAGATACCTAGAGGTACGCAGAGTTCGGGAGAGCCAACCCTCCCACTTTCTCTAGAGTCATGGACCTAGATTAGGTGGATAACTTGGTAACACAAATAGAGCAGATTTTTTAAGATGTTTCGTGCATCGATGCACAGAAGGTGTGTTCACTACGAGGAAGCTAAAGGTCTCCACCATGATTGGTGGAACTCCACGAGGCCTCTTTTGGAGAATGGAGGAGCTCAGATTTCATGGGAGTAGTTCAACGTGGATTTTTTCGACAAGTATTTTCCCTTAGAAATGTGTGAATGCAATGAAACCAAATTCCTGGAATTAAAGCAAGGGGACATGTCGGTGGCAGAGTACACTACAAATTTGAAGGACTATGCAAGTACTCCCGGACCTACCAACTCAACTAAGACGAAAATGGAAGTGTGGAAAGTATCAGAAGGGCCTCAAGCTGGAACTACAGTCATCCATCAATCTTTTAGGCATTCGAGATTGCACCACACTGGTCAACAAGAGCTTAACCCAGGAGGAGACTTTGAAGGATTTAGCAGCATACCATATTAACAGATACAAGAGGAAGCTAACCAAGCAAGGGGCCATTGTAATAGGATCACAGGGTAAAAAGACCATTTCATGGCTAGGATTTCTGGGGAAAAGGGCCCCAACATCTGAATCAGCAGCAACAACGGAGATCAAAGCAAGCCTAGGGCCAGTTTCAGCAAGGACAACCACGACAAGGGCAGTAACCACAGAGGTCACAGCAGGGTAGAAACCAACAGGGGCAGAATGTACAAGGGAGGCAACCAGGGAGGGAAGTCGTTTCGCCTCACCCTCAGTACTGCAAAGCACATAGAGGAAAGTGCCTAGCTGGATATAATGTCTGCTTTAGATATAGGAATGGCGTCCATTATGCCAACGATTGCAAGACTCCCCCACCCACAGCTTAGAGACCTGGACGAGTTTTCATCCTCACCACAGGATTGGCCCATGAAGTGGAAGAACTCATCCAGAATGCGAGTAGAACTTTCAAGTTTTGAAGGACAAGCTAACCACCGCACTGGTCCTTGCGTTACCTGACCTTCACGTACCATTCGGAGTATATTGTGATGCCTCTAGTATAGGCTTGGGATGTGTGCTAATACAGAATCGCCAAGTAGTGCTGCTTTCATCTTGCTAACTTAAACCTTATAAGGTCAACTACCCTACTCACAACTTGGAATTGGCTGCAGTAGTGTTCGCACTGAAGACCTGGAGACATAACTTATACGGCATCAGATTCAAGGTGTTTTTTAACCACAAGAGCCTTAAGTACCTCTTCGATTAGAATGAGCTCACCATGAGATAAAGAAGGTGGATAGAATTCCTGAAAAGCTACAATTTCAAGCTGAAATATCACCCAGGGAAGGCGAATATGGTAGCTGACGCTCTTAGCCGTAAATTGTTGCACGCAGTGCAAGTGATGATTAAGGAAGCAGGACTGATATAGGGCTTTAGGGACCTCAATTTGATAACAACTCTCTATGCTAATAACATAAAGTTGTGCCAAATACAAATTACCAGTGAGTTCAAAAGGAGAATTGTGGAAGCCTAGAAGGACTACAATGATGACACTTAGCTAAGGTTTTGGAAGATGGAAAGGTCAAGGAAGCGACTAATGAGACAGGTAGAATTTCGAGATTCAACCAACGGATTTGCATGTCGAATAACGATGGGCTAAGGAGGAACATCTTGAAGGAAGCACACAAGAGCCACTTTACGATGCACTTGGGAATGACAAAGATGTGCCATGATTTAAGGAAAATGTTCTAGTGTCCCAAGTTGAAGAGAGACATAGCATCGTCGGTTGAAAAGTGTCTAGTTTGTCAGAAAATAAAGACTAAGCATCAAAAGCCCATTCCGTTATTGGATCCTCCCCCCATCCCCATATGGAAGTGGGAAGGCAAGCTCACAAAACCAACATGGGAGTTTGAGTTGGAGATGAGGAAAGAGTACCCAAAACTCTTCATAGGTACTAAATTTTGAGGGCTAAATTTTTCTTTTGCCCCGTAAATTGTAACACCCTGCTTTTCTTTGTATTCGTTTATGTATTGCATAAATAATTATCTAATTTATTTATTTATGTTCGAGAGACTCGGTCAAGGCATTAAGGGTCAATCTTGTGACCCAAGCATGACTCGTAAAGGGCAAGACCCTTTCCTGAGCCTCTAACTGTCAGTTAAGCCTTTAGTGAGCCCCATCGGTGTTAACTTCAAATTTGTGTCTAGTTACCTAAGGGATGTCTTGGTATGGATTTCTGTGTCATCCTAGGCATCTCTAATATCCTTATCTCAATTTAGAGTTGTCTTAGAAAAATTTCCCGTCACAAAAACCCGGGTACCCATTTTGGCACTACGTGTGGTCTTTGAAACCTGAACTCAATTTTCTTTCTATCTAAGATCTGTCTAAGACCAAGGACAAGTATTAAACTATTTATTAAAAGGAAATTATTCATTTTTACCTTTTTCAAGTCCATTTTAATTTCACATGGCCAAAACATCACTTTTTAGTGTCCCAAAGCACCCCAAATCGCGTGTTAAGCCTGCATGTAACACCCTGACTAGACATCTCACCACATGACAACACGTGACATGAGATATGTCACCATGCATGCAGCCCACATCCCACTAAGGCCACCGGCCATGCAAGCCCATGAGTGTATTTAATTGAAATTTTGCCCTTGAAAATTCATTATTTATCATTTTGCAAAATTAAGTTCATCATTTTGAAAACCAAGTAGTGTTGAGACACGTCCCCTAGGAGTTAAATTGGGAAGCCAATGAGTTGGCCCAAATAGTTTTAAGTTACAAAGTGAACAGAGTGACTTTGGAAAGCTTGATGAAAGTCGTCATAGGTTTTATCCCTTTCGAGTTAAGAAAGGTCGCTGCTAATGACAAGAGCGTACAACATGACTAGAGGATGCCCATTATAACATGCCTTAAAAATTCTAATACTGATGCAAAGCGAAAACTAAAACATCGAGCTCTTAGCTATGTAGTAGTGGGGGAAACTTTGTTAAAAAAATCTCTTGATGGTAATTTACTCGTGTATTTAGGGGAAAAAGAAGCATACACAGCTTTGGCCAAAGTACACAAAGGGATTTGTGGGTCGCACCAGGTAGGAGAAAAGATGAGGTGGATATTAAATTGACAAAGGATGTATTGGATATCTTTGTTCAAGGGTTGTATAGAATATGAAAGTCACGTCAGGAATGCCAAAAACATGGACGAATCCTGCACATATCGGCTAACAAGTTATACACCATTGTCAAACCCTAGCATTTCAGGGGTTGGGCACTTGATTTAATTAGACAAATCTTTTCCAATTCGTCGAAGGGTCATAAATTTATATTAGTAGGAGTTGATTATTGCACGAAATGGGTCGAAGTCGTCCCATTGAAAGAAGTTACCCAAGACGAAATCATCACATCCATAGAAGAACATATGGTTCATAGGTTTGGGTTGCCATAATCCCTAACCACATACCAAGGGACTATGTTTAAGGAAAGAAAGTGGTCGAGTATACAAAGTCTCATAATATTCGAATGCTGACGTCGACCCCATTTTATGCCCAGGCTAACGGGCAAGTTGAGGTAGTAAATAAAACAATAATCACAATGATAAAAAAAAAAAAACATGTAGGTCGGCAACCTAGAGGTTGGCATAATACCATGAGCCAAGTGTTAAGGGCCTATGGGAATTCGCCAAAAGGGGCAATAGGGATGACACTGTATGAATTTGTGTACGGTCATGAAGCCATATTACCAATTGATATAAACTTGCAAAGTGAGTGTGGCTCGATAAGATGAACTATTGGTCGACAAGTATAGGGACGCTCTGTTCGGTGAGTTGAATGAATTGGAAGGAAAAAGAATAAGGGCTTTGGAATCCATCATTCGACAGAAAGAAATGATTGTGAGAACTTACAATCGCAAAGTAAGAGAATGAAAGTTCGTAGTAGGCGACCTAGTCTAGAAAGTAATATTTCCTATCAATAAAAAATCAAGAAGTCATGGGAAATGGTCGCCTAACTGGAAAGGTCCCTTCAACATTAGTAGAGTATTCTCGGTCAATGCATATTCAATCATTAATACAAGTGGTGGAAGACTATTAAGTTCAATAAATGGCAAATATTTGAAGATTTATAAACTAAAGATGATGGAAGTTAAAATTGAATGATGATTATATATATGGTTGAAGTATTAGAAAAGGAGCCCACAAAACGGGAAATGTAAAATAAGCTAGCCTAAGAGAGTGCGAAGTAAGAGCTTCAGCTCGTTCTATTCATCCACTTGCTGGGTCTTCTAACTAGTGAGCTTTTCTTCCTTTCTCGACAGAATGTGTGACACGCACCAAAACGTCATAATTCTAGTGCGCAATCAAATAATAATTTATAAAACTAAACAAACCCCAAAAACGTAATAAGCGATTTAATTCTATTTTATTTAAATAAAATATTTGGGGGTTAAATGGTTATCACAAAGAAAATAAAATAAAATACACAAAATAAAAGTAATACCATGCATATGATTCTTCCTAGATCAAGGATCAATTATCATTGGTTCCACAAAATAATGTTCATCAAAGAGGTTGTTGATTATTAGTAAGAGATCTCCGACTAACTCACAATTCACTTAACATATCACGATCACTTTCTCCTAAACATTAACTAGTATAAGAATTAACAATCAAATATTAAAAAAAGGTAAACACATTGTTCAGAAACCCTTTTGTTTATAAGAACTAAAAGTCATTATTACTTCAATTAATGATAGTCTATGAGGCAGGTGTTATTACAATCAAACATTTGGCAACTACATGGTTGACACTTACATTTTGTGTATTAAAGAATCAAACTAACAAATCACCAGTAATCATCCAATGAATTAAGGAAGAGTAGATCAAATGAAGAAATAAAAAAACTGGTGACATTCTTCCCATCCTCACATGTCTAGGAAAAGAAAATAATCAGCTTTGCGGAACCCCAACCAGTAAGGTAAAGACTTGTGTAGAGTATTTGTCAAGATTGGTGATGTTTGGAAGATAACAAGTGGCCAGCACCCTTCTCGTTGAAGTACAGATAGGAGGATTTCTTGCCAGAAGATGTATTAGCAAGCAAGGTAGAAAAACCAGTGTACTTGTCATCCAACTTTGACAAGAAAATTTTTGAAAGAAAGTCAAAGAGCTCATTTCGTTGGACAAAAGGCTGGGCTGCATAATCCTCAACTGGCATCCACTGAAAAGAAAGGGAAAGGGAACCCCGCATTAAAATAATTGGCACCGCAAGCGAATAGGACATTGATGAAAAATTTGATGCTAATTGGCCTTAGAAGATATACCTTAGCTGCGGCAATTTCCGACTCCTGCCTCTCAATGTTAAACGAATAAGGTTGCAACATGCAGACAAAGAACAAATCTGATTTCCGGAAGAAAGACATATGGCTTTGCCTGATTTCATTTCGTAAAAGAAATGTCACTGCGGCAGTAATATAAAAGATCGATCGGAATTGAAAGAGCAAATTATTGCGCACTATATGTACTAATGTTAGCAGTCCAATGGCTGCTGCGTAACATGCCGATGCCAATTAATATTCATAAAACACTGTAAATATAAATCAATTACAAGTTGGCAACATTCGCACAACATACTAATTGATGAAATTGTTCTCTTACTCTTACCTGAATGCCAAAACTTCACGAAAAACTGTATCTATCTGAAAGAAGAATACAAGCGCTGGCTTTAACACACTTGGCAGAGGTTAGGAAAATTAAATATTGTAAGTTTAAAATATATATCGACTATGCTTTTACTTACGCCTGTCTCTTCTTTGACTTCTCTAATTGCAGCAGTACAAATATCCTCACCCTGAAAATGAAATTTAACTAATAAGGAAACTACTTCGAAAATAGTTAAATAATTAATAATAATTTTAACATACTTCATTAACCGCTCCAGTAGGCAACTTCCATATTCCTTTGCCACTGAATCTGCCATTACTTTCTTGAACAACGAGCACCTATCAAAGAAAAGTAAAACAGTTTGACCGCGTTCATATTGCAACGAACATGGACGGCTAATGATTCAATCCAAAAAATACAAGACGTCAGCACAAAAAGTAGTAGAACAACCGCCGGATCAAGGCAGGGATCGGCTCTAGGTTCATGACCGCGGGAAGCAAAGTGAAGAATGGAAAAAGAAAATTACATCTCATTTTGGAATTGTGATTTTCACCTACCCTAAACTCAAAATGACACTTAGAAATAGAAATACTTATTAATATTTTCTATGCACATCATTTCACGGGGCTTGTATTATCTTATTGGTAATGACAGGGAAAAGAATTAAGATGTGATCTCAACTTTAGTCCTCAAAAATAATACTATACAAGAATTTTTTAACGTTGTTTACTTATTGCAAGGGAAAATAGAAAATAAACATAGGAAGCAATATTATTGTTTTTTGTTTTCACTAGATATATATATATATATATATATATATATTTTTTTTTTTGGAGAATCATAACAAACAAAAATAGCAATAGAAAACAAAATATAAAAACATGAAATTAGAACGGCAACCAAACATTCAGACATAGAGCTAGAAAGCAAATAAGGATTACCTCCCTATTAGGGTTCACGACTAAAGCACCAATTGCGACCCGATGGGAAGCATTCGGAGGGAGGGTATCAGGAGTATTAGGAATCCAATATACAAGCATCAAGTAATCGGGTTCAGCATGGTGATACCTAAATCCTGCCTGTAAAAGGAGCAGCATAAGATTACATTCAAGTCATTGGAACAATTAAAAAATGGTGGATTCTTCTAACCAACATGTCCTCTCATCCTAAAAATTGAATTTTACTATTGTATCAACTTAAAAGTTATCAAGTAATAAAAAAAATATTACTTAGTGTTTTTGTTAGGAGCACCGCATGTTAAAAAATGGCTTTAGAATATAGTTAGCAACATGGAAGCTATATGGAGTGGAAGAATGATTTTCACCTTAACCGCAGAGTGTGCTAGATTTGAATGTTCTATGGGCAACTTGATCCACACTCCTTTCTTTCCCTGAAAAGCCACATTTTGGGCAATTGAAGTTCAGAGATTAAATCAGATTAGCTATTTATTAGAAAGAGTGGCGCTACACATTAAAAATTGTACTAATGTACAATCATCACTATTAACAAAACAACCGCTTTCCATTTTCATTAATTATGAGTATTTTTACGTATAATATTAGTTGGTTGTATGTTGACACCCATTCTATTATACACATAGACTTTTTGTTATTAGAAACCATTCAAAGTAAAACTAAAAGACAAAAAGTTATAATTACTTTGAAAATCTACCTCTTCCCTCCATCGGGATAGTGAAGCTTCCAACATTGAAGCAAAAACCAAGGAATCCATGGGCTCCTCCATGTTTACAATAACTCCCCCATGCTGATCCTCAACTGCTCTGAGCAATCCAATGCCTTGAAAATGATGGACCACTTCCTCCTTCTTTGCCAAAGAAGCTGCGGAGACAGACGTGTAACTTCTTGGAGAGAGAAAGGTGTAGTTGTAGGCTGAAAGGGATGACAAATTAGTAATGACAACTCAATTAGTCATTGAAGAAGTGATAATGAGAAACATTACCTTGAGCTTGAGAGGTGACAGAGCCAAGGAAAGCTCTAACTGGATGATGTTGAGAGACTTTAGAAGATGTGAGGAACAATTTGGCAGTTGCTAAAAGGCAAGTACGGTGCAGGTTGGAAGCTCTGGAAATCATCATGATGAGGGATTAATCAAATGTGAGCAATACAAGAGACAGAGAACGAGGAAGCACAATAATATTTTTATTTTTTTATTTTCCCCTGAAACTCGGTTATGGGAGAGCATCAAAGCCTTGAGAATTTTTATAGTCTCTAGTCAGCATATGGCGCCAAATGGACAATTTCCATGCAATATGACGCTGCGACTTTGAATGGGTCGTTAACCCACATGTTTCCAATTCCTTATGGTACAGTTACGTATGATTGACGACCATGAAAGAAACCAACAAGCAACCCTGAAGTATCAAACAAGGGGGACCCCACCTGACACCGCAAGATAACTTTTCAGACATTCAAACTCAAACATAGGATTTTTAAGTCATCTTTTCTCTGAAGTTTCACATGAAACGCGGTACATGATTCAATGACAAACAAGGTCCAACGATCCCAACGCTTTTTATTTTAAAAAATAGAGTTTAATATTTCTTTTAATTTCTTTTTCTAGACATCCACCTTGACACTAATTAACCTGACTCTAGGTGAGTTTTGGTGAGTTGTCCATTAATATCATGATTTTTTTTTTGGAGCTCACAATAAACCGATAAAAAAAAGTAGTGTTTGATAAATATATTTTAAAAAATAATTCTAAGTGTATATTAAAAGATATCCACTAGTTGTCTATCAAATATTATAAATGAGTGAACAAACATTTCATATACAAATGAATAAATATTACAAAATCGATCAACAAACATCTCCACTTACGAAAGCGAGATAAAACGGGACATGTGACACATTAATTGCATAAAAGTTACTATCATACTCTCTCTCTCTTGCTCTCACTCACACTCTAAAACGTGTGCACTCACACTCTCTCGTAAACAAATGTTACAAAACAAATGAACAAACATTATGAAACACAAAAGATAAAATAAAATGAGACCTCACACAAATTAAATGATAAAAAACTCTCTCCTACTCCTTCACTCCCTCTTTTATAAACAAACATTACAGCACAAATAAACAAATATTACAATACTCTAAAATAAACATACCAAACTCATAAACAAACATTATAACATACATAAACAAACATTACACTACACATGAACAAACATTACACCACCCAAAAATAAATAAATAAACAAAATTTACAATACTTGTAAATAAACATTACACCATGCATAAGCATTACAAAATTTATAGAACAATATGGACCACCGAATAATATCTTCGTTTATATTCTCCATAACGTCTTTAAGAAAACGAAGATGAACCCCAATAAATGGCATAAACAAATAAAGAAACAAGAAACAAAAAAATGGGACAAGAAAAGAGAAAACAGAGAAGAAGAAAATAGCAAAATGAAAAAAAAAGTTGCAGGTGAAATAATTAAACAAAAATGAAAGGACAGTGTGTGGTTGAAGTGAAAAAAAATAAAAAGAGAAGACTGAGAGGAGAAGGAGAAGAATGTGAGTGAGGGAGAGTGGGAAGAGGAGAGAGAATTAATATTTAATGTTCGTTGATACTTTTTTGTGTACACAAAACATTTCTCTATTTTAAATGCATGTGCTCTTTAAATTTAAAATTACTATAATAAACATAAACTTTAAAGGGAATAATATTGACCCATATCCAATGAGCACAATTTGGGGTTAACACATGTATATGGCAATGATAATGTGCCAATACGTATATATATGCTTGAGGTTTTTATTTTACAAACTTATGGTTGTTGCTAGCTGAAATCCGCACAACCAGCATTGAGTTCAAGAGTTTTCAAAAAGAAAAAATTGTAAAAGTTTACTTGAAATCGGTGGTCTGCAAATCGATTTCAGGAAAAGCAAGATCGTTCCTGAAATAGGCACTGAGACCGATTTTATGAATGAACAGTACCAAAAATTTGAATGCCCCGCGCCAACCCTTCCACCCTCAGCTATAAATACCCACTCAATTGCCTAACTCAAACACACCTTCAGCTCTACTCTTCAGACACAATTTTCTCTTTAGATATCTTCTTCTTCAAACACCTTCAATTATTTTCTCTTCTTCTCCATTTTTTTCTAGTGGCCATATCCATTTTATAATTTTAAGAAAAAAAAATGAGTAGGGAAGGTATTGCCACTTTTATTTTTTATACTGGTTCGGTGAAAAAAATCTGATGTTGAAGGAGTTGAGTTTGTTAGTAATAATGATGCAAAGTTTGTTATAATTTGACCCTTTATGTCATTCTCTGATTTGTATTGTGCAATTTGTTCTCATTTTAATCGGAGAGTCGAGAAAATCAGATATAAGACTCCTGTGTCTTTCATTAATGGAGTTGTTAAATATCATCCTGTTATGATATCCAATGACCTCCAAGTGCAACAAATGTTTTATTTATATGAGACTTATAAGGCAAGTCTCAATAGCATTGAAATGTTTGTCAACTTTGAGGAGGTTGTTCCTAATGTTGATAATCAATGTGATCCAAGTTCAAATCCAGCTTACCAAGATAATGTTGCACCAACATTACTATCGGATTATAAGATGTTCACAAACGAAGTTTACAATGCCAATTGGAGAGAACATGAACATGATATGTCTGAAGATGGTGGAACTAGCGACGATTCAAGTACTATTAATTTTTTTTATGATAGTAATTAATGTAAAATTAATAGAGATGGAAAAGTATGCTCTACGGTCGCCTCGTATAGAGAATCTTGTGTACCAAGAAAAAAAAATCTCTGTTAACTAATAAGTGATCGAGTTATTAAAATTATCTATTAATTTTTATTTGATTATCCACATCATTAAAATAAATTCGTAATTAATGTGTTTATGAAAATAATTAATTTTAGATTTATAATTCATAATCATTTTAAAATTAACAGAGATGAAAAAGTATGCTCTACGCTCGCCTAGTGTAGAGGATCTTGTGCATCAGGAAAAAAATCTCTGTTAACTAATAAAAGATTGAATTATTAAAATTATCTGATAATTTTTATTTAATTATCCACATCATTAGAAGACAGTCATAATTAACGTGTTTATGAAAATAATTAATTTTAGATTTTTAGTTCTATAATCATCTTAAAATTAACAGAGATTAAAAAGTGTGTTCTACGCTTACCTTGTGTAGAGGATCTTGTTTATTAAGAAAAAAAACCAGAGTTAAACTTTAAGATTCGTGTTCTGACCATCTTGAAGTAATCAATGTTGCGATAAGTTCTTGTTCACATCCTTCTTATTTTGTAGCAATAATTGATGATTTGGCTGCATCTTTTTAGCATTGTTCTTTTGGCTATGTTAAAAGAAGTGGTAACAACGCTGCCTATTTGTTAGCTAAATTTGCTTCTACTAATGCAAGCTTTGTATGAGTTGAGGAAACTCCATTTTGCATAACTCCTCAATGAATGAACGACCCATGTGAACCTCTAACGATTATCTTTGACCATGTTATACAAAAAAGACATATACATTTAAATCCTATTAATTTTAAAATAACCCCACTTATTTAAAATATTTATGTTTTTATCTTTTATAACATAATCAAACATAATTATATTTAATATGAAAAAATTCACTCTCTAATAAAACATACAATTGATTGCAATTTCCTTACTTCAAAGAGTGGATGGATACTTCAAGAAAAGGCTAAACAATAAGGAAAACTTCTTAGATTGAACTTGGATCAACATGATATAATTAAGAAAAAGAATCACTCCGAAATTTAAGTATATATATACATTGCACAAAATCAAAAGAGTAGTAAACATAGACCCTGTGAGATCAAACTCGCCATGGCTTGTTGAACAAACTGGTTACATTAAACAATACGCTCGAGGAAATGCCAAGCCAAGTCATAACCACTAATCGCCACACTAAACAACTGGAGTTGCCTCAAGAAGGGAATCACTGTTAGCTTTATGAGATTCTGGAACATTCTTCGAAGTTTCAGTGATAACTTCACTGTTCTTATAGTGATAGCGACAGACTGGCATGTAGACATCAGCCCCACCAATCAGTTCAGTCTGTGTCTCCTGTGTCTTCCTCAAAGTAAAGAAGGCACGTTTGCCACATTGTTCACAACGAGCAGTCAACTTAGTTATAGTATCAGCAAGTGGTATTATGTGAAGCACAGAGCCAAAGCTTCTCCTAAAGAACATAAATAGCATGCATCACACCATTAGAGAGGTGAGCCGTAGAGTAAACATGTAAAGCCACGATGATATGTACGAGAACAGTCAGTACCTCAAGTAATCACCATCCAGGCCGGCGACAATGACAGTCTTACCATCAACATCAGCTGCCTTGCAGCAAAAGTCATACAGGTCTTCAAAAAACTGAGCCTCATCTATTCCAATCACATCCAACTGCATCCAAAACAATAACATTCATTCAGCTAACATCATATGAATTAAAAAGCACCACTCCTGCACAAGAAAGTGCATTGCTTTATAATCTATTATTCATCTAAAGAACTAATCTTAATTCAAAATGTACCTTGGGTAAAATGCTACGGGGAAACTGTCAGTCACTCTATAAACATCCATTTCTAAGAAAAGTAAACTTTAGGTCGGTATTAGACTTAAGTTGCACGGTACCCTTAATTATAAGATCAATGCGGGTTGTCTAGCAATATTAGTTGATCACTACAACTAATTTATCCTTTGTTGAACTCATTATAACGTTTCAGCATACCTTTTCTCATAGCTTCGCCTTAAATCCTACATTTCAGCCTATTATAGTCACAATTTACAGCGTACATTTTAATCATTACAACTAATTTAACCTTGAATTGATCAGACCAAAACCAAAGATATCACAAAACAAAACAACACTAAATATCCTTCACGTTGCAATAAAGTTCGAGGAAAATTATTCACAATACAAAACAACAACAAAAAGATGCTAAAATATAAAATAAAAAACACAATTGCTTGAAACTTATAATATTGGCATTACCTTTTGATAAGCATCATCACCATATTTTTCTCTGAACGACAGCAGATCTGGCAATGCCCAGCAAGGAAATCTAATTCCATCATGTGTAACGACAGAATCAGTTGCATATCTTGTATCCTTACTCGATTTTAGCATGGCCACATTCCTTCACAACATTAAACAATTCAATGGTAAAGAATTAGCACAAGCATATCATTCTTTAAATCACCTAAAACAATCAACAATCATTTAATAATTCAAGACAGAATTTTGGAATTTAATAAAAGAGATCCTACTCCTCACTCCGAAGGAATTCATTACCTGCCATTATCAACCTCAGATTTGATACGACGAAGGAGAGAAGTGGTTTTCCCAGCGAACATGGGACCGACAATAACATGGACCTCTCCGGAAGCAAAACCAACTGAATGAGAACGATCCTTGTCAATGCCGAAGGAAGCCATTGAATTGATGGGAATTGAAAAACCTTTTGAGAAACCGAGGTTGGGGATTGGGTTCGAGATGCAAGAGTTTGGTGCTCATGGTTGGGATATATATAGCGAAATTTCGGGTGGGAAAGTGGCTTTGCTTTCGAGATTTGATTTTTCGGAATTTGAAAGATTTGAAAATTTGGAGGGAAGAGGGGATTCAAAGATATCGACGATTTTGGAGGGAACAGGGCATGAAAATTTGGTTATTGCATTTTCTGCGTGTGATTTCCGACATTTGATGGAATGGAGTAATTTGACGAATTTTGAATCTCTGACTTTGACGGAAAAGCTTCTCCAGCACGATTTTTAATATGAAAATTAGTTTATGTTATGGTATAAATATATTTATTAATTCAAAGCTACTTTTTTAATCATGATTAAATTATAAAAATAACTAAATACGAGTAAAGGGTCTTAAGCAAGCACTAAAATTGATCTAGTAGTGAATGTTTAAGTAATATATATGAAGTCTTAAATTTAAATTTCATTAAATATAATTTTTAAAATAGATTAAAAAAAAGTCTCAAATTTTATAAATTTCTTCCACAATTTCCATTTTGTAACATCCCCAATTCTTATTAATTTTAGGATTAAAAATATAAAAAGTGGTTTATTCTAATGCCCAAGTTTTATCTTGGGGGTATTGGTAGCAAATTTTCTATCCCACCAATTAAATTATTATATTGATTATTTTAAAATTTACAAAACTTAAAACTAATTAAATTTTAATAGTATTCTAATTTTGTCTCTAAAGTGATTACTTTTTTCTTCTCTCTTGCCTCTACCTTACTTTCGTTACTCATTTCTCACTCATAAATGGTTACTCTTTATTATCTTTAGGAATGGAAACGGGGCCCGGAGGGATGGGGATAGTCCCCCATCACCCACCTCATGGATCAAAATTTGTCCATATTCTTACCCCGTTTTGTGTATGGGTATTAAAAAATTTTCCACAAATTTTTGGATACCCCACAAATATTTATGGGTATCCAATACTTATTAAAAATCAGAAAAAAATTTATTTATGATAAAAATTCTTTTTTGATTAAAAATCTATAGATTGAAGATGTAACAAATGAATATAAATAATAAATATATTAAACTCTAATCTATAAATTTCAACCAAATATTGGTGACATTCATTTATATTAACTAAATATCTTGTTTTTTTTCCAATCATTACTCTTGAAAGGAAATTTCTCACTAAATAAATATTGCTAGTCATTTTTAAAACATAAAAAATGTAAAGGAAAAAAATTAGGTGCAGGGTTAGGCCATGGGCTTTTTCTAAGCCTGTGGGTCCCATGGCCGCGTCAACGGACCAACACTAAAAAACCAAAAATAAAGAAAAAAATCAATTTTTTTACTTAGGATAGGCGCATGGGGTAGCCTTGACTCTGTGGGCTTTTTTTTGTCTACGGGGCTTTTGGGGCCCAAACCCTTTTAAGGTAGTATGACTTAATATGGGATGGCCCCCAATTTTGACACCTTTACTCGTCAGCAAGCGATGGTCGACTGTCGGCCAATGATGGTCTATTGCCTGTCGTCGGCTGGCATTGGTCGATTGGCGGGTGGTGTTGACCTAAGGTATAAGGTTTGGAGGCAATTTGGTATTTTCATGTATCCAAACATTCTAATTTCATGGAAATTCAACAAGCTCATAGGGGAGATGGAATGAAAATGAGACAATTTTCATTCTCGAGAATACGTTATCCGAGCCATGACCACGTTGTCAACAATGTGTCAAGATTCTGCAAACCACATGCCCTTTATTAGGGGTGTACATGAGCTGCGTTGGACCGGGTTTGCCTTTACTCGAAACCCTATATTTGGACCGAGCCAACAAGACCCAAACCTGACATTAGACCTGAATAGGCCCAATAATTTTTGGGCCGAGTTGAAACCCGAGTTTGGACTGAGCCTAAAACGGGTCAATGCTATCTCAAACCAAAAAATAAAAAATGACATCTATTAAAAAATAAAGTTGAAAAAATTGCAAACCAAGTATTTCATTTCTCATTTTGCTTCCTATTTGAATAAGCATCATAGTTCCCAACTAAACATCCATTTATTTCAAACACAACAACTAAATGACATAAAAATTTTAATCTTAGCATTCCCATTTAAAATTCCATAGTTTTAGTGCACAACACAAACAACAAAAAAATAATGAGTGCACTAATTAAGACGCATAAACTAAGAAAATTATACATATTTCATGTGCTAGATTTTTATTTTTTACACACCAAAATAGACACATGGTTTAACTATAATATATTATCCAAAAAAATGTTGCACCAAAAAATGTACATGGCCGGGTTTGATTAAGTTTGCCTTTACCTGAACCTGATCTGAGTCAGACCAATTTTAAAGATTCAAACTCGACCTTAGACCCAAATAAACCAAATCATCTTTGGGTTAAATACTTCGACCCGATTCAGGTTAGCGGGTCCGACCCAATTTTGCACACCCTTACCTCTTATAATTAATTTTACGACACAATAGGCTGCATTTGTACTTCCCTCCTCCAGCTGAGAACCTTTCCCGCCATGCTCAGAATAAATGTGAACCAAAAGGAATAATAAATTCCCAATTGCTTTTTAGTCACAAATGTCAAGAACAACAATACAGAAGAAAGCATCAAGAAGCCTCATCTGCGCCTGAGATGTCGAAATGGCAGCTATTCCCCGACGCTGAAAACAATTACCAGTCGGAACTCAGTGAACTGAACCCAAAGGATGCTTCAAATGTTACACCGCCGCCTACTAGTGCATCCTCTTGTCTCCCTTCACCTTCAATGACCGATCTTCTTCTCCAAGGTTCTAAATNTCTCAATCTATCTCCCAATTTCTCTGAATCCAGCTTCCGAAAGATACTGAACTACGTCTTCCCTTGTTCAGTGTGTGATTTAAAGTACCTTCATATCTTTAGTAGACTAATATATGTGATCCTCACCAACACATTACAGGTAATGAGAATGCAATGGATAATGGTTGCAGCTTCTCAAATTCTCTTTTTACAACAGGATCTGGGAAAAGAGTTACAGTATCTCCCAATGGTCTGGTTCGAGCAAAGGCATTACTGGGATTGGAAGGAGACATTGTTGGTAGTAATATCCAAAGCCCTCCGCATACAACAAAATTGCATGTAGTTGGTGGAACATATGAGAGGCAACACTCACCTCATTTACAGCGACGCGAAGTTGTCAATAGTTCAAGGATGTTGAATGCTTTATCATGTCAAAGTCCTTCAGTTGGTAGTAGTAACACATCGAAGAATGACTTTGAAATAGTTGTTCAACCAGATAGCTACAGTCCCTCTGTTAAACAAGCTCCAATTAAATTCCACACCGCAGGTGGAAGATCTATATCCATATCTAATGATGCACTACAACGTGCCAGGAGCCTTCTTGGAGACCCGGACCTGGGAGGTTTCTTTCATGGAGGAGATGCTGGCGACTCGATTTTATCATTTCATAATGAAAGACAAACCAACACTACTTCATCTTGTGGTAGAAGTCATTGTAATATTCCTTTGGTGCATCAAATAACACCAGAGAGCAATTATATGACAAAATGTTTGCCATACCCCTTATGTTCTTCTAGACAAAAAGAATACCCCACCAAGTTTCTTTGTGAAGGTACTGGGAACAACTTAATCAAGAAATTTGATGCTGTTGTGAATGAAAGTGACTATAGCCCGCAAAGTAGCAAGAAGTGTGCACAGAAGCCTTTATATGACAGGAACAAAGAACCAGAGTCAACACTATATCATTCTTTGTCGAATGGTTTGTCATCAAAAGTAGATCCACTTGGAATGTTACCAAGAAGGCCACTGGTTGATGTTTCCAATACCATTAACACAGTGCATACAAACAACAGACAACCTGCTAATGAGAAAAGGAGACTAGGATCACGAGTAACTGTTTCTCCCTTCAAAAGACCTCGCATTTCCAAGATTTCTGTTCCTTTAGACCAGGATGTTGGAGTCTTTCCGAATGGTGAGCATAGGTTGAAGTTCTCAGCATGTTCCTTTCTTTTTGCTTGTTTCATGAAATATCATACTTATTTTAAGGTCTGTGATATTCAGGTTTATCTCAATTATCTTCTGAAGCTTCTGGATGCAAAAGAAAGGTTTCTACCCGATATCCATTTCGGTATCCAAGGATGCAGATCAAGGATTTCTTTGGAGTGCCTCCGGTTGAGCAGAAAGTGATGAATGTAGTCTATATTTGATCAATGCTGATTATTATCTTCTCATAGGACCTCATTATCCTGCTACTGACATAAACTTTATGCACATTAAAATGAATTCTTTTTTGCAGCATTTTCAAATTAAGGTCAGGCAAGTGACATCAGCTAATGCAGAAAAGTACATGTTCCATGACGGATCTGGTGAAAATGGTATGGAGGCAGAAGATTTTGTCCATCTATTGGCTCAGCACGGAGCTTCCACGCATTTTGCTTCTAAAGAGTAAATTGCTTTGGTCCTGAACTTTTTCTTCCAGTATCAACTGTTAGTAGTAACTTTGCTATGTGTTTTTTGGCTCTACTCAAGGTTAGATCAATTAGCTAGTTGAATCATGTCAGAAAGTAGTAGCCACTTATATATTCAGTTGTTATCTGAATGATGTGAAGATATAAGTTGACTTTAAGGGCTCCTCTGTGGTTAAGTTTAATATTTTATTAGTTTGTTACTTACAATGCTTTTTGCTTTTTCTCATGTATAGCACATTATACTTTCTTTAAACTATGTTCTTTGGCTTTGTCGTAATTGGCGCAGTCTAACACTTCCATTGCATATCTCTATAGGTGGGTCAAGAATCATTACAAATGGATTGTCTGGAAACTGGCATGCTATGAGAGATGGTATCCAGCGAGGTCTGTGGGAAAATTTTTGACAGTATCAAATGTGATTGAGGAACTGAAGTACAGGTATGTAACTTATGTAAGACAACACATTTTGAGGCTATACAACTAATGACGACATTTGGTGTATAGATATGAAAGAGAAGTGAATCATGGCCACCGATCTACCATAAAGAAAATTCTTGAAGGGGACGCGTTGCCTTCTTCAATGATGATTTTGTGCATTTCTAGCATTCACTCTGATCATCGGTTGGAAAGTGGGATTTTATTTAATGAGGCAGTAAAAGTTGAACTAACTGACGGATGGTAAGAATTTTGACTTAAAAGCTGTCTAATTGTAAAATATCAAGTTCCCTTTCCTGCCGAACAATTTTACCTTGCAGGTATTCTATGAATGCCATTTTAGACGTTCCATTGACAAAGCAACTAGCTGCTGGAAGATTGTTTGTAGGACAGAAGCTTCGGGTAGTGTGTTGGTCTTTGTTTTCTCTATTTTACCTTATTTGACTATAACACAGATACTATTGAACTTTTTATGTATGTCTTGTGCAGATCTGGGGAGCAGGATTATGTGGATGGAATGGGCCAGTATCACCCCTCGAGGTTTTCTATGGCTTCCGATTATGATTAAATAATACACACACACATATTGCTATTTTAATGTGAGATGGTTTTCATAGACATTGTTCTAGTTTCAGGTGTCTTCAACAGTTAGTTTATTGCTTTACATAAATGGAACATACCGAGCTCACTGGGGAGAACAATTAGGATTTTGTAAGCATCTTTTCAATTTTACAGAAACATAGCCTCTTGTTCTATGAGCTTATTTTCTTTAGCAAATTCATAGGTAAGGCAGCTGGTCCACCTTTGGCTTTCAGATGCATAAAAATCAATGGTGGTCTAATTCCTCAAACTTTGGCTGGAATTGCCCGCACATATCCTATTCTTTACAAGGAAAGGTAACTTCTAAGTTTTTAATTATATCCTACAGTTTCATTTGAAATATTATAGTAAATCATTTTTCATAAATATTTTCTAATTATTCAATCAAGAAAGTTAACTATGATAACTGTTTTCCTCATTAGGTTGAGCAGTGGAAGGTCTGTTATCATGTCAGAGAGGATGGAGAATAAAATGATGGAGTTGTACAATCAGAGGTGACTTAAACTATTCACCTAACTCTTGTTATTCATAAGCTGAAATCACTATTCTGTAGCCATATCACCCCCTCTATTTCCTCGTTTTCCTTTGTATTAGCTTTTCTGCTTGCATTTTTGTTCTGTTTGTTTTATTTTTTCATTTATCACACTTGTTTGCAAATTGTTGGATAAATTTAAAGTTTCACGTTCCCTTTTTGTTTTACTTTTATTATTAGGTATTTAGTCAATAATTGTCCTGACAATAATTGCAAGAACAACATAGCTTGAGATGAATGAGTGACATGCCTAGGAAGGTGACACTGATCAGTGAGTAAAACACAAAGCAATACATGCCTAGCTTGGTATTACATGATCGCTGATGTGGTTGCTTGAAAGTTTATAGTTATGTAACAATCAGAAAGTTGATGAGCATAGGACTTCAACGGATTTCTTAAATATGCCTGATCTTATAAGAGTAAATGTGAATAGGGTCCTCGTTATTTCTGGTATTAGACTGTTGGGACCAGTGATCAGAGGGTGATATTAGTGAAGAATCTGATATTGATGTGGGGATTCAATGGCATAATGCCAAGAACCCTAGAATTATAGTAACTGCTACAAGGGGAGTGGGAGAGTTAGAGCCACACAATCTCTAAGACTAATCTCAACAATTGACAATGACCCCCTCACTAATCCCCCTCTTTTTTATTTATATTCACTAACTCCTCTAACTAGCACACAATAACAAACCAAGTCTTCTACTAATTGGATCCTAACACAAACTGTTAAATTTACACTATTTGATTAAAATGCTAAACCTGAATTATAATTTGATGGCTATAGATGGCATTAAGTATAATTGGACCCAACTTAATTATCTTAACTGTTCTTAGAAATCAAATTTCTGCTGTCACTGTAAATTAAATTTGTTTAGCTGCATAAAGGCATCATATAAAACAAAAAAACTTATGCTGTGTGGCAAAGTCAGAAAATCTGTTATGCAGGGGAGATTGTGACTTGTACAGCTAATTAATGTTATTTTATTTTTGTGTGTTGTGTCTGACCTATTTGGTCGTAGATGTTCGGCTGTTGTGGAAAGTATCACTTCAGAGTATCAGAAGGAAAGAAGTGGTCAATATATTTATGATGACTGTGATACTGAAGTGGCCAAGATTTATAACATGCTGGAGACTGCTGATGAACCTGAATTCCTAATGGCAGATATGAGTCCAGAGCAGCTTAGTTCTTTTTCGGCTTATAAGGCCAAATTAAATGTGAGTTTATTACCTTAATAGAAGTCTACGTTGCAGAAAGATATTTATAGTTTGACGTACATTTCAGGCAATCAGACAGTCAGAAATGGAAAAATCAATTGAGAAAGCTTTGAAAGATGCTGGCTTGAGACAGAGAGATGTCACACCAATTATGCGGTTAAGGGTAGTTGGATTAATTTATAAAACTTGCCAAGAGAGGCCTAAAGAAGGCATAGTAACAATCTGGAACCCTACAGAGAAACAGGTGAGGATGTTGAGCCAATTGCAAAGATTAGTCCCATTCCTTAGGTTCATAATTTTCAGTACTTATGCGGTTCTAGCTTCATCTGTAAATAGTTTCCTCATGCATGCCTAGCTTATCACCATATGCGTCGGGGAGACTTCTCACATTCTCTATTTTGTTACAAATGTGAGTGACAGCGTCAAGAGCTGGTTGAGGGAGAAGCATATGCAATTGCAGGACTCACACCATTGGGTTCTGATTTAGATGTCCTTCATCTTCAGACTAGAGGATCTTCTTCCAAGTGGTCTCATTTATCTTCTAACGCAAGGGAACAGTTTAAGTAAGTATATAACAATCAAAATTAGGATGGGGAAAAATTGGATTTCTGCTGGCTTTATTCTGGTTTTCAGGTTCTAAATCCAGCTTATTGTTGTCCTTTGTAGGCCATTTTTCAGTCCTCGAAAATCAATCTCATTATCAAGTTTGAGTGACATCCCATTTTCCAAGTATTTTCGTGCCCCAGTCCTTCTCTATTTATCTTCCTGCTTTCAGTCGAAAAAGAATCAACAGCAAGAAAATGTTTACATTGCCTTGGCATTATTCTAAATCTTATACAGTGAGTTCGATATTGCCGCATATGTTGTGCATGTGGGAGAGGTCTATACTTCAAGTCAGCAAAAAAGACAATGGGTTTATGTGACTGATGGATCCGTCATGTATGGTTTACAATCAGAGAAGTTAATGGGCTCTTTGCTTGCCATCTGCTTTCGCGCTCCATCAATTGAGCATGATTCATTTCCACCAATCAACTATAACCTTGCTGGATCTACGGTAATTACTATAATCATTTTTATTTCCGCTATTTTGAACATTTATTTCCACCTATTAACTTTAAACTTGTTATTATCGCCGCATATATTTCATTACAGTATTTATGGATTGATCCTTCACTATTTCCAAAAGTGAAATGCCATTATTGTGGTCATAGTGTTGCAGGCTATCACATACTGATAGATAGGTTTACTGAAACAATTATTACAATACAATTATGCAAATGTCTGTTTAGGTTGTATAGTTTGTAAAACACGGCTTAGGTTGCGGTACTTCCGAAGTTGGTTGAATCCAGTATCTTTCATTATATGCATGCAGGTTGGTTTCTGTAATCTTATAAAAAAGGCAAAAGATGATACAAACCGTATCTGGGTTGCTGATGCTACTGAAAATTCGACCTATTACTTTAGTTTTGATTCCCCACACTGTTCTCACCTCGCAGATGCTGCCAGCTCCGTCAGACGATGGGCAAACAACTCTAGCTTGGTATGCATCATCGAACCCCATTGTGTTAAAACTTCTGCCCATGATGCAACTACTTATAATGTCATTTTATTTTTTACACAGAAAATAGAGAAGCTCAAGGAAAAGGTGTTATCTGTGGTTGGTGATTGTAAAGGGTAGAAAACTCTGCCTGTTTTGCTCCATTGGCTTATTAATAATAGTACATAGTTTGCTGAAATCTACACAACGACATCAGTTAAAAGAGTTTAGTAAAATTTGAACCTATCATCTTATGTAAAATACCCAAGCTCTTCACAACTAGCCTACTCCGAGGGGCTTGTCACTAGTTAAAAGCTGCCATCTTTAACTTGTCAAGATCATAATCGGACTTTATCCAGTCTTCTGTGTATATTTCATTTTATAGTGCTCTCTGGCTGTGGTTTCTTTTTTTATTTTTTATTTATTTTTTAACAAAGATAATAGTTTATTTCATAAAAGTAAGATGGAACAAAGAACAATCATTATAGGACCAAATTCTTCCGCACAAGAAAATCAAGAAGGCAAACAAACCAAATTGGAATGATGGAGATATCATAGTGGCTAAGTCTAATCAAGGTTTTCATACATAAAATAAAAATGGATGAGTAGAGAAATAATTTATCTTTAGTTCCTTGAACTCTTCATCGAACCACAGATTATATAATTGATTCCCATCAATTTGGGATTTGTTGATTATAGGGGGCTATTGTTAGGTTGGTAACCCTTGATTTCTTCTTCCATCATTAGTGTTCATCTACAGGGGAGGTCTCAGACTAATAATAACTAAGTGAACTTGTTCAATCAATTCAACCTTTTCTTGAGGCTCAATTTACGAGGATTTGTAGATGGATATTTGGGGAGCAAGACCAAAATTAAACAACTAAAACAAAGAGCGGCCAGGCCACTAAACCACCTATCTTAAACCCCTTCACAGTGGAGTACATAAATGTCGAGAACGTGTCGATGATCTCTTGGTCTAGGCCACGGTGGCGATGGGTGCTCCCAACGGTGGGGAACGCCACTAGGTCGAACCTCTCTCTCATCCTCCGCTCTGTGCATTGGCGCTTGTAGACGGAGAGGAACCCCAGGGCAAAGAACACCATGACAAGGATCATGAGCACAATGGCCATGGACTAGTCAAATTTTAGCTTAGAGAGGCTGCCCAACAAAGGAGTCGGCAGAGTGTTCAGGATTTGTACGGCGGCATGCGGCTGAGGCAACAGAGTTTTTTGGAGTTGTGTGATGGCATGCGGCAAAACGAGGAGGAAGAGGAGCAGGAAGGTAAGGCACTCCCTATTTGTGTGAGTGGACATGGTTGGATTATCATGAGGGTTTTTCACTTTTTCAGGTGGGTTTCATTTTTGTGCTGACAAAAAGGTTGGAGATGTTATTATGTGGGTTCTGATGGTTAATCAATTTTTTATGAAATAGACATAAATCTTGCCTCGTTTGGACTTCAGAGGAAGAAGTTGTGCCCCGAACATTGCAGCAACTTCAGTTTGAAATTTCAGCATCACTGTTTTAAATTCTGTGCTTAAAATGACTAAGTAAACATCCGATTCAGTTCCTGTGTTCTGCATAAAAGTTGTAGAGTTTCCTCTTAACTTTCCAACCATATAAGATATGTAAGGTTTGGATGTTTGCAACTAATATTATACCTAAGATACAAAAACAATTGTAAAAATTACAATTATGTAGGAATTGCCATAACAACTCAATTTGATGCTCAAACTCCAATATGTTGTAAGTGCAAGAAATTCAATGAATTGTGCTTGACTAGGAGCATTGAAATTTTCCTTTCCTGCAACTTCTGAATTTAATTACAAATGCCACAATGTGTTCCTATACAAAATAGCACTCAAGAAGGAGCAGTTAAACGCACAAGATCCTTAAACAATTATTCTCCATAAAATGACACAATTTACAAAACCAAGTTCAAAGAGGACATAACTCAAACTCTTGACAATTCATTAATCTCATATACAATTTTGATGTCAAAAGAGTAACTAGAGGGAAGGAAGTAATCGAATATAAACAGTGTATCAGTTGTGTAGTTATTAACAATATAACACTAGTCTTTGCTTATTGTATTGAAAGACAATATTTTGTATGACTTTAAAAAATTGGGATGTTACGATCCTCAGATGTCATGATGCAGACATTTATTTTCAGTTAAGATTCGATGTTCAGTTGAAGGTTGTAACCTAATTATTGCATTGAGCAATTTTTTTATATATATTTTAGACATAGTTTATATATTTTAATTGCTTATTTAAATATATCATAGTCTAGCAGCGAGCTTTCGTTGGTACAATTACTCCATGTGTAGTCATAACCATTTTGGGTCATGACAAAATGATATCAGATCCTAGGTTTTCATGGTGTCCAGAGCAAGGAATGTCTAGTGTTGTTGCAACTGTGCAAATAAAAATACGACCATTCGTACATAGTGCAATGCCACCTGAGAACTTACAAGAAGTCATGTCTATGCTCAGGTAGTAGGTCAGTGTCTTACTCCGGTCTAACTTTTTGGTTTGACCCTGTCAAGATTAATGGCACCTAAGCATAACCTCCATAGGTACTTCAATCATTAGATCATATTATCAATAAGAGAGTGCAATCCACACATGAATTGATTCCCGTTCTTGTATAACTCAGGATCAAGAGTTGAAAGCGCGAAATTTGATTCCAAATCTCATACAAAAGCCATATTTCTACACGATATTATATCAGATCAGTTATTGGTCCAACCTGTCAGACCGACAAGCCCAACCCAATTTTCAGAACTATGAAAATTGCTAAAATTATAATGCTAAACTTAGCGGTGTAAGAATCTTGTATGCACATCATACAACAAGGTAAACCGACAGAAGGGATTATTCCATCAGAAGTGAGATGTTGCTTAGGTTTATGTATGCTTTATCATAATACGGGACAAACCAAGCATCTCCTGATTCTCCTCATTCTTGAGCTCTGATACTTGCAACTCCAAAGTCACCTGCCAGAAGAACGAATAAGACATTAATGAACAGTATCTAGTGCAGAGAAAGAAGAAAAAAGGGAACCCATGATACTGGAAGAACACCCCAATCAAAAACGTCATTGTGAAATGTTTCCAACTTCCTTGCAGAAACTTCGAAGGAAGAACATGCACACGAGTTTACAGTTAATCACTGGAACATTTGTATAATGCTCTAGAAAAGGATTAAAACAAAGAAGCCGACTTACATGGACCAGCTTAGGTTAGGGGCAAATTGGTCCCGGGCCAAAATTGTGAAGTTAAACGTGTGTAAGGACTACTTAGCAAATCACCTCGCTTAGCCCTCCTACTTCCCTCTCCACCGCCACTCTCAAAGCACCCTTTCCCATGAACCCCCTTCACCTATCATCCTATACACTGACAAGAATGACCACCACCACCATGGCGTTATCTCCATCACCACCGCCTACCTGGCACCGCCGATCCCAGCTCTGATAAAATCCAGAAACAAGATCTGCAATCTGTCATTGTTGTCAATGCAATGAGACAACGAGCAAGGGTCAATCCAGTGACGAGGGGCATGGTCATGGAGGATCGAGGCGGGGCGGGGCGGAGCTGATGGGGACAGTGGTGGCGGTGTTAATAGCAAGGCAAACCTAATGGCATGTGCGGCGACGTGAGAATGGTCAAGCCAGAGAAGACGAAGCACAAGCGGCTGGAGTAGGGAAAGGATGCTAGAAGAGTGATAGGAAGAGCAATGGTGGGAGAGTGCAGCTGTGGCCAACGGATTTCAATTTGTTCCAGATTTGAATTTGTTTCTACCCCGTGATTGAGAAGGTGCAGGGGGTGGTGGTGGTTATGCAGTGGAGGATGTGAGCGAGCGGCAGTGCTGATGGTTGCTGCTGAAATGGTTGTTAATGATAATGATGAATGAATGAAGGTAGACGAAGTTTCTAGATTTTTGAATTGAGTTCTTGGTTGCAGTGGGTGGCGGGTGGCAACAGCAGCAAAGCGAAAAGACGATGTCTTGGACTATGTAGTGGTGGCAACGGTGGTGGTGTCGGCTGTGGTGGTGGTGCCAGCGCTGGAGTTATCAGGCAGTAATGGGCGGCAGAGATAAATGGAGGGCCAAAGTACAATTCCTAAATTTTAAACGTTAAATTTTTTGGGAATGGATCCTCTCATAAAAATTTCTCACATGACCTTACCTGTGTGATCTCTCACCATTAATTGAGGAAGTGTGACCCATACTTGACATAAGCATGAGAAAAATTAAAGGTGAGAGATCACGCATGATATGGTCATGTAAAAAATTCACACGAAAGGATCCATTCCCAAATTTTAGAGTCAAATTGCAAATGTAATCTGAACTGTTCATTCAAAATCTAATGGCTAGGATTCAGAGACCATTTTGGTCCCTAGCTCAGCCCTCCCCATAGTTGTCTCTAAAACAAGTGGTGAACATAAATCAAGCAAGATCTTGCTTCTCAAAACTTTCTTCAACCACTGCAGGTCTACTTTAAGTGAATATGATCATCTTATATGAAGAAAGCTACATGAACCTAAAGAGTACAGAAATCTACCAGAACATTTTTTATAAAATCAGCAGGAATTCAAACAGAGCTTATCTGGCTAGTGTAAATGATATGAACTCAAAAGTTTGACCATAGCTATATGCTTTTAGTAATTTAGGATAGGATCGATTTGACAAAAGGAAACTTACATTCCTTAGCCCAATTTACAATAATCACTTTGCTTGTACCTTGTACGAAATGAGTACAAAGCATACGTAGTACGTACAATAACCAAAACAATTGAGACTGGTATTGATTTGACAAAGAGAACTTACATTCCTTAGCTTACGTTAATGCCCAGTAACTTAAATTATGCTTCATACTAAATAAGCACAAAACACGTGTATCTTTAGCCAACTAGTTAGGGGTTCATATGAATTAAATAATAGATATGCTCACCTCATTGAAAATGTTGCTATATGAAGTTTGCACAAACCCCTGCACCAAATTCAAGAGCTAAGTCAATCTAAGAGAATTTAACAGCCATTTAAAGCTAGAAAGGAGACAGGCACTTCTCAATACTAGAGTACACACATACCACATCACTTATAGAACCATGTCTCTAATAGGAATATTTCGATAAATAAATAAATAAATACCTTTAAAAAGAAGAAAAGAACCATAAAAACCTTACATTGAGTATAGTTCATTTTCTTATCCAAAAACCATAGTAGTCAATCCCAGATAGAAGCATAGAGCAGTAAATCCCAAAAATATGCTATAGCGGGATAGCAGATAGCGGAACGACTACTATTTACAAAAATATAAATAAATACTGTAGAATTTATACAACATACATATGAACACTAAAGAATAAAATATTATCCATAATTGAACAAATATTCATCATTATTAATCAAAATTCATATCTCATACATAAATAACAGGTTATTAAAACAAAAATCAAATATCATAAGGGAAAATGATAAATTACAACACCAAAACCTAATTAAGCTTAGGCCTGTTAGACTCGAAATAAATAAAGAAGACACTATAGAAGGAATGGGGCAAAGAGGGAGCAGGTCACTGAAAAAGGAAAGAAGAAAAAACAAAATAGAAACAGAGGAAGGAGGAGCAGAAGAAAAATACAAAGAGAGGAGGAAAAGCAGAAGGACAAAGAAAATAGAGAAAGATGAGAGAGGAACACAGGAAAAAGAAGAGAGGATGGAGGCAATGAGATTTGTGCCACAGGTTTGTGTACGAAAGAGCAATTTATGCTCTGTTTTGCTTCTTCTCATTAGAAATCACGAGGTGGAGTCAAAAAGTTGAAGAAGGTAGGATGATGGCAAAATCAAAATTTTCTCGGTTTAAGTGAGGGTAAAAACGTTTCATCAAATTAAGTAAGGGTTGTTAGAGATAAGTATTATAACGTTAGTGGGATAGACCTATACAATTCTTGTATTATGTTCTACTCTTCAATATAAATAACGAGACAATACGACTATCTGAGCTGAGTTAGTCATTTCTTTCACACCTATATTTCTCTAACATGTAATACAGAGCTAGGTTAGAGAAACCCTAGATTACCACCTTCCTCTGCCCACTCCTTAAAAATAATAATACAAATTTTTTTAAAATAAACCACGAAATCTGACTTCTCAAAAATCAGAAAACAGATCTATCCATCCCTTGGGTCCCCATATTTTTTTCGTCCACAGCTGATAGTGATTTTGGCCAATTTTTCCTCTTGTTGGGCGAGTTTCTTTGCTGCTATGCGCTGACCTGTGTCTAGGCAGCGTTATTGACTTTTCCAACAACCAGTGATGTCACTGCTGGGCAAAGAGGCAGGCTCAGGTGGGTCGCGTGTGTGGGTGCAATGGTCGTCCACCTTCATGGCGTTTTTTGGTCTACCAGCAACTTGTTTGGGTGTTTTGGGGCATGTTTTGTGATTTTCGCTGCTGTTTTCGCATTGCACTGAGATCCACAACTGTTTCTGTGTTGTTTATTGGGGTGACAATAGTGAGGTGTGCTTTGGTGATTTTCCAGCCCATTTGGTTTTCAGTCCTCTACTTGTTTGGTGTTTTTCGGTTCTGGTTCGGTGTTTTCAGGGAAAACGTTTGTGTTTTCTGCCTAGCTGACATTTTTGAGATTTGTTTGAGATGGCAAATGGTGGCTTAGGTTTCTGTTCTACTAGTTCAGATGAGTCGGAAGCTTATGCAAAGCCTACAATGTTACCTGAGATGATTTCTTCTTCAGTTAGAAATACTGATAAGTTTGATGGGAAACATTATGCTGAGTGCTGTAAGATCATCCGCATGTTTCTTACAGGCATTGAGAAAGGATCATTTAACTGATGATCCTCCTAAATCACGTGCTGTGAAAGATAAGCGGCTGCGGGATGATGATCAGTTGTTTGGCATGATTAATAAAACTCTTGATTCCTCGGTTAGGCATGTGGTTCCTCATTGTGATACAGTGAAAGAATTGTGGGAGTACTGGAACTTTTTCATTCTAGGAAAGCCAATCTCTCAAATTTATGAGGTGACCCAGGACTTTCATCGCCCAGCTCGAAAGGAAAACTCCCTTTAGACTTATTTCACTGAGTTTTTTTTTTTTTGGTTGAATATTTCAGTGAGTTTAAGCGGACCTATAAGGAATTGAATGCTATCCATCCTATTTCAAATGATGTTACACAAATGTGTATGCAGCTAGAGCAATAAGCAGTTGTGAGCTTTTGACCGAGACCAGCTTTTGACCAGTTCTGATAATGTAACTTTTGTTGATGTGTATCACCGTCTCCAATGATGTGCCATTGTGAGCTTCATTCTGAACCTCCTTATGACACCTCAGCAGCATTGGTGAGCCGTGGTGGTGGTAGGATAGGTAAAGGAGGTGGAAGCAGTGGTAGTAGTACAGGGTAGAGCCCGTGGTCATTCTGATGGACGTGATGCTGCCTCATACACTTGCCATTATTGGGGTGAACATAGTTATCAATCACGCGCTATAGCATTGCGATCGCAGGCTATGGGGCAATGCAACGCATCATGTTTCACAACAGCGGCAATTACAGCTACTATCGTGGCCAAATCGTGGCCGCAATCGTGGGCTACAGGTTGCTTTCTGATTTCGAAGGGAAAAAACCAATTTTGCCCCTTTGTTTTGTCCGTTTGGTGCTCAAAACAAGGGCCTTAATGGTATTTCCACTTATTTTCAAGTTAAACCTAGTATTTAGCTTCCATTTGGCTCCAATATTCTCTCACTCTCGTCACTGTCTTCTCCATTCTTCTCTCGTGTCACTCTCTCACTCACCAACTTCCAGAGAAGAACCACCTACCTCTGGCAGCGACGGCGGCGATGCACTCAGTTTCCAGTGGCAACAGCAGCAACATGGCCTGCTTCCGGCAACACACACACACACAGGTCTTCCATCAAGGTCTTCTCTTCTTCATCTTTTGTTCCTTTAGCTCTATTTTTTTTCCTCCCATCTTTCTTTGTTGTTTTCTTCTTTGTTTGAGTTTTATTTGTTACATGTTCTCTATTTTTTCAAACCCTAAACCCTCATTTTTATTCTCAGTTCCTGTTTTGTATGAACTTTATTACTTGGTTCCTGTTTTGTGACTTTTATCATAGCACTCTGTTACTTTTTTTCCTCCTTCTATTACTGTTTTTTTCCTTCTATTTCTGCTTTCCCCTTTTTATTTATTGTTATTATTGCATTCTATTTTAGACTAATAGCTATGGCAACCTCATCATCTCATGCCTCAACTACTGCTCCCTCTTCTTGTGGCTTGGTGAAGTCAACAGGAGACAACATTGATATAGCATGGAAGTATAATAGCTTAAGGGATATAAATATTAGAAAGAGTGCCAGCTATGATTTTTGTGGAAAAGTGACAAAAATGGTGGGATAACAAGAGCCAAGAGACACCGAATGGGTATGAGAGGAGATGTTGGTGCTTGTCCAAAGGTCCCTTATGATGTTAAGGAAGAACTCAAGGATGCTTTGGATAAGAAGAATACTGAGAAAGAAGCAGCCTATGGTGAGATAGGAGAAGACGAGGATGAACAAGAGGATGTGGTGGAAATAGGGGAAAGACCAGCAGCTTCTGGTTCTGTTCCTTCAACTAACACAAGGCCAAAGAAAAGAGTACAAGAATGCTGAGAAAGAAGCAGCCTATGGTGAGATAGGAGAAGATGAGGATCAACAAGACGATTTGGTGGAAACTGGGAAAAGACCAGCAGCTTCTGGTTCTGTTCCTTCAACTATCCAAAGGCCAAAGAAAAGAGTGAAAGGTCCATTGAATTTGATATTGCTTAAGGACCCTGAAGCTACCATTAAATTGGGAAAGGCTCACTGCCAAACAAGCATTAATGATGCTTGGCATAAAGAAGCAAGAGCTAGAACCATTCAATCCATAGAGAAGTAATAAGCAAAGTGTTGTTGCTAGATCAAGTGTTGAATCTGAACATCAAGCAATGGCACTAGCTACATGTGAATGGTATGGGTACATCATCTACTTAATGAGATTGGCTTCAAGAGTACCGTACCTATGAAGTCATGGTGTGATAATCAGGCACCCAGTCATGTTAGCATATAATCTTGTCTTTCATAAAAGAACAATGCATATTGAAGCTGATTGTCTTTTTGTGTGTGAGAAGATTCAGCAAGGACCACTTGTTACCAGACATGTGCAGACCAGCAAACAATTAGTAGACATATTTACCAAAGCAGTCAATAGGAATAGAATAGACAATATATGTAACAAGCTGAGCATGCTTAACACCTCTGCTCCAGCTTGAGGGGGGTGGTTAGAGAATAAGTATTAGTTATTATAACTTTAGTGGGTTGGCCTATGCAACTATTGTATTATGTTTTATTCTTCAATATAAATAGAGATACAATATGACTGAGTGAGTTAGTCATTCCTTTCACCTATATTTCTCTAACAAGGGCAAAATAGAAAATTCGGTAAAGGAAAAATACTTTACTTACTAAGTGTGGGAAAACAGGGAATTTCTGCTAAGAAAAAGGGAAAAAGCAGGGTTTCCATAAACCAGAGGTGCCCGACAGTGCACAACCACAACAGCACCGACACGACAGCTGCTATCTCATGATTCAGCCACAAAAGGCTGCTACTACAAATGTGACATGGAGAACTCAGCATCATGGTCAACCTCTACAACGTGGCACGGTGATAGCAGCACTATTGTGTGCTATTGAGTACCAATCCAAAGAAATGTTAATTTTGATCAATTCAACAATTTTATGAAAAAAGTCTTTGAAGCAAAAGAGGGAGCAGGGTGATAAAATAACTATAAGAACACTATTTTAGTATCTTTGACAAGCAGACTTAAATACAATGCATATGTTCCTTGAATTGCACGCAATACTGAAAATTGTCTAATGAAAGCATAATGTTGTATGACAACCCACAAAAAAAAAAAATTGGTGTGTAACTCAAAACAAATTAAAATGCATGGTGATAAGAAAAATCATGCCTTTAGGGAAAAGGAAAGATGGAGAAAAAGCACACAAACCAATTTTTTGAACAGGTACAGGGATGCTCCATTTGATTCTCCAATTTTAACCCGAAATATATTGATCCCTAACGTCTCAATAGCAAAGGCCATCATCATCAGAACAGACTCCTTTCCAAGTCCTTTTTGACGGCTATGCTAGCAAACAGCAAAGTGGTAAAAAGTGAGAATGAGGAGATTAAGGGTGTGTTTGTGAGTTGGGTTTAGGAGGGGAAGAAAGTTTTGGGGGGCTTAGTCAAGGTTAAAACTATGACTAAGCTCCCAAAACTTTTCCTTCTCCTCCTAAACCCAACTCACAAACACACCCTAAATACACTGTCAAGGACCAAAACCAAGCCAAAACTAAGGCTTTTACATGCAGGCCTAGCAATGGTTTTCATCTCTAGAACTTGCACAATCATGTCAACTAAAAGTTAGAGTAAAGATGCTAGAGGATACAACTAGCACATAATACAAAGTTTCAAAAAGTTTGTACGTGGTATGCAATGTTTTATATACTAAGTTCATTATAGGAAAATGACTGACTAGGAGTTTCAATTTAAAATAGTAACGGCAACACCTAATTTCACCAGTAAAAACACTAGACAAGCAAAAATAGGAGAGCAAAGGTTACGACTAATTCAGAACAGAAACAAATTTTAAGCATTATTTTAGATGTTCTGCAGATGCAAACTTAAAAACAGAACAAAAGGTTCAAATAACAGATCAACAAACCAAATAATTTACTCTGCTTCATTAATAGTCTTTTCTTGTTTCGTTCTTGTTCCTGTAAAGAGGATCTCTCGTCCTCTATTTTTTGCAATTCTCTTTTCTTCTTATCAATATTATAATTCTTTTATGCAAAAAAAATTATAAAAAAAAATCAATATTAATTTACTTTACCTGACTCTAAAAGGCCTATATTTAACTTATTTTCAACTATATTCACCTTTTCCTGCAACCTCTAACTTTGAGTACCCATCAAGCCACAGACCAAAGATTATACAAAGACAGTGCATCTATCCAATCTAAAATTACTTTAACTGCTGTTGTCTTAAATTTTCGAAATTTCTCCAGCACTGCAACCCCATCCCCTCCAATTATGTTAGAAGACAGTGGGTCCACCCATATAGGGTGCTCACTTATTCAACATAAGATAAGTGAATGCCTTATGGACATTATAGTAATTTGTGTAATTGCTATCTAACCTAATCTTCTCTATAAAAGCAACCTTAAGGTTGTTTTTGGATGGGGTATTTTTAGAGGGCAATGTAATATTTAAGGGAAAATTTTACCGCCCAGTTGTAAGACCAACAATATTATACGGGATTGAGTGTTGGGCAGTAAAAAGCCAACAAGATAATGAACTCAATGTTGCAGAAATGAGGATGCTACGGTGGATGTGTGCACACACTAGACAAGATAGAATTAGGAATGATTGCATTAGGGAGAAGGTCGGGGTAGCACCTATAGTACAAAAGATGGTAAAATCCCATCTTAGGTGGTTTGGACGTGTGAGGAGAAGATCATTAGAAGCCCAGTAAGGAGAGTAGATCAAGGGGCGAGTAACTCATTAGGTAGAGGTAAGAAGAGATCTAGAAAAACTATAAAAAAAAACTATTAAAAGAGATTTAGAAGTTAATGAGTTACATGAAAACATGACCCTTGATAGAGCACCATGACATCGTTTGATTCATGTAGCCAACCCCACGTAGTGGGATAAAGCTCTATTTTTGTTGTTGTTCAATTGACCTGCTACAAAACTCCTCCTTTGGATACCAAATGAAAGGAATTTCAAAATTCAAAGTCCTTTTTTAAGTATTTCATACACTTCAAAAGAGTGGATTTCAATTTCTTTCTCTTCACAAGGAATTCCAAAATTCTATTCATCTCTACTCATTGTCTTGACTCTCTTATCCTCAAACTCTACCACCATTAATCATTTACTACTCATTGTTGAATGTCGGCTAGCCAGCTGGCTACCGTCGAATGCTAGCCAGCCACAGTCGGCCACTTCCCGATGCCGGTTGACCACCTCCAATTATCAGGCTGCCAAGTCGGCCGAACACTAGCCGACCACTGTTGAACACTGGTCAGCCACTGTCAAACGCCAACCTGCCACCTCTAATCGCCATCCCGCCACCCCTGATCATGGCCGACCACCCCCGATCACCGGTCGGCCCACCTCCAATCGCCAGTCGTCCACAATGGATTGCTGATTGGCCACCCTTGATCTTCGCCCAGCTACTACCGATCATCAACCAGCCACTGTGATCGCCAACCGGCCACTGTCAATTGCCAATGAGACCCTACCTAAAGTAGGTAAATACGATTTTATTAACGAAACAAAGTATTTTTAAATGATGTAATATAATTATTTTATCCAAACTATAATTTTTAAAATGAAGAGAATTCAATTGAATCATTTAAATTCCCTTGCATTTGGAATTCAATTGTGTGTATATCAAAAGGTCTAAGAGCAAGTTTGTGATTATGACATTATATGTTGATGACATACTAATAGCTGGAAATGATATTGGGTGAGTCAAAGAGATAAAGAATTGGTTGCATCTAGATTTGAGATGAAAGATATGGATAAGGTAGCATACATTCTAGGAGTTTAGATTTCGAGAGATCATTCTAAGAAGCTATTGTATCTCTTCCAAGAGAATTACATTAGGGAAGTTCTTGAGCAATTTGGTATGGAATCAGCAACCCTATCAATACCCCTGTCAGTAAAAGCCAAAGCTTAAGTGCTGAAATGTGCCCCAAAACTCCTCAAGAAAGAGAACACGAGTCGAACCCTGTTTAGGAATGCAATCGGATGTCTGATGTATGGCATGATGTAAGCAATTGGCTTTGTAAATAGATATCAAATTGATGTAGGTCCAACACATTGGCAAGCAGTGAAGAGGATCATGAGATATCTAAAAGGAACTACTGATTATGCGTTTTGCTACCAAGGCGGCAAAGATCTGCAATTAAGAGGATACACTGAAGTTGATCATGGAGGTGACTTGGATGAGTGAAAGTCAACCTCAAGGTTTGTTTTCTTACTCAATGATGGCGCCATATCATGCAGTAGTAAGAAATAATCATGTGTATCGTTGTCCACGATGAAAGCCGAATATGTGGCTCTCGCTTCAGCCACACAAGAGGCTATTTGGTTGAATAGGTTATAGGAACACCTGTTAGGTATCGCACAAAGTACTAAACTAGTGTTAGTCTATTGTGACAGTCATGTTACGATTGCTTATACCAAGGACCCTAAGTATCATTGTAAAACCAAACACATAAATATCCAATTCAACTATGTAAAAGACATGGTTGCACACAAGGCAATGAACGTGAAGCAAGTATGTGTGCTAATCTTATATTCTTATGTATTCAATTATGTATTGAATCCCATATGTTATATTATCCTTCATTATTATTTTAACAACGGAAGGACATTCAAATTCAATAAGACAAGGACTCCGAAACAACAGGTGAACCAATTATGATGATGACAAAAATCAAACAATTCAGCATCTAGTTGATGGCATGAAAGTCAAAGTAATACCTATTTGGTTCAGCAATCATTATTTCAATCTCTGCGATCTGAGGATTATCAAAGTCATTCATGAATATATTTACATCACCAACCATGCCTGCAAATAGCATATATTAGTCTTTCTTCACTCTTGCCAAATTATTCTGAAGTTAGAAAATAGCCCACATACTTGTAGGTCTACCTAAATAACTTGCTGCACAACAGAACACGTTGAATAATCAGAAACAATCCTACCTCTCCCAATTATTTTAACATACAATATAATTTTCAGTGGGAAAAAATGGTATGACAACAAAACGGCATATGATTGAATACATAAAAGAAGGGATTATCAATAACTTCTAGAATTACTAGAGATAAGTTAAACCTCACTAATCTGTCACGGCTGGCCCTGATTGAGCTATTGGGCTATTAATGAGGGCTGTCCATGGATACGGATTAGGTATAAGGAATTAGGGAGTATGGGTAGGTTGATAATTAATAATAATATAATTAATAATTGGGAAAGGTGGCCTATTTAGGGCTGGGGAAAATGCACCATGGGGAGTCATTTGGAGGAAAAAACTAGAATTGGGAAAGTAGGTGACCTCTCGAAGAGCTATGAATCCTTTTTTTTCTTGTTCGCATTTATCTTAATAAAATTTTCATCTTTTATCAATAATTTGATAATTATATGGTGCCATTACAATTGAAATTAGAGCTCTAATCTTGGGAACCCTGTGTATGGTCACTACGAGCGCTACAAAGGAAGCGCATACTAAAAGCATGGAGAAAAGGCTAGAGTCGCTGACTACCGTAGAGTAGAACCAGGAAGTACAATGGTGCACTCAAGCAAAAGACGGCTAGGCGCTCGACATGATCAACCGTCAACTGGCCAAACTGCTCTATGAGCAGAACTGCCTAGCAAGAAGAGAAGCTAGAAGCATTGCGCACACAAGAAGCATAGCTGCGAAGTTGAAGAGCGATGTCGTCATAGGCAAGACAGCAGGCGCGTCAGCTGCTCACAAGAGCACGTTTCAGAACGAGTTGTGATCTAGATTCGGTTTTGCTAACGACAAGAGCTATGGCAGGAGTTCAAGGAGGCGCTAATTAAGGCTTCAATTAGAGGTGGCTCAGAATCTTTTAGAACCTCTATTGGAATTGAAACAATCTAGGAGTGTAACCAACTATAGTGAACAGTTTGAGAGGGTAGCAAGATCTTGGCATGTCGTTGACTAAAACGTTGTGATAAGAATATTCTTGAGTGGGCTGAGGAAGGCTGTTAAGGAAGAGATGAAGGTTAGCTCATTCGTTCGCTTGCAGAGAATTGAGCAAGGGAATTAGAGATCTAGAGCAAGGCATGGTGGCAAGAGGGTGTTAGACCACAGGACAACAAACAAAACCCAGTCTCAATGGGGGAAGTCCACATACACCAGTCTCTCTAAGGAAGGCGAAAGGAGGCCAATAAACACCAATCTATATGATGCAGGAAGGCCCATAACCCCAGCAAGGATAGTGACCATTACAGCTCCAACTGGGGATAGGACGAGGAATGGTACGGGTACATTGCAAGCTGAGCAATTGGACGAGAGGCAAACACTGGGAGTTGGATCATGTGTGTATGCTCAGGCATTTGAAATGTTTACTAGTGGAAGAAGCAAAGGAGGAAGAGCAAGTTGTGGGAGACGGCTATGAAAATTGTGAGACTCTTCCCAAAGCTCCACCTTAGGGATAAGGTGGACTTTGAAGGGGGATAGGGTAATTGTCACAAATGGCTCTAATTGAGCTATTAGGCTATTAATGAGGGCGGTCCATGGTTAAATGATCAGGAGGGTTGGGCAGAATGCACCGTGATGGGTCATTCAGAGGAATAGACTGGAATTGGGAGAATAGGTGGCTTCTCGACAAGCTACCAGTCCTTGATTTTCTTATTCACGTTTACCTTAATAAAATCTTCCTCTTTTATTAGTAATTTACTTGATTGTAATTTGGTAACATTACATAATCATACACGCAATCTGTAAAACAAAACTTTGAAGTGCTTCCTGCAGCATATTAGTGATTTTAACAGTTAAGAATGTTCACCATACGGTCATATCATTGAAATCTTGCATGCACAAATAATAAACTCGTCAGGGAATTAGACGACAAAAAAATTTGAAAGTTGAAACAAACAACAACAGGAATGAGAACAGGAGGGGGTGTTTATGAGATGAATATCTAACTGCATGTAAGACTCATACATTGATTAAAGTGTTATAGACCTCAACGGCCCCTAGAATCACATCTGAAATTTATAAAAACCTAGTTTCATCCCTAAATCTTATTGAACAAAGTCAACAGAACCGCCATACATAAACATGCATAAACCATAAACAGTTAAATCCTAACACACAAAGGTCTGTTGCCCCTGTTTTCTGGTTTGCAAAATCTGAACTACACATACACACAAAAGTTATGATAGAGTAAAATATTATCCTATTGGGCAGTGAAAATTAAGAATAGAAGGGAGAGTAGAACCTTTTGAACATGAAATGAGAATCATTATCTCAAATTAAAGTCAAAGAACAGTGCTGACAAATAACAGCCAGTAAGTGAAGAACTTTCTCTTTTAGTCTTGAGAATGATAAAAGCAGCTTGTAAAAGGTTACAAATGCCGAACTCTGTGTTTGGAAGGAGTAGGAACATGGATATTCTACCAACGGGGGTTGGTCCGATTGATAAGCGGCTTGGTATCGCTTAAGCAGGTCTCGATTTCGAGACTTGTGTACGCAGTTATCCCCGCTGGGAGACTCACGCACCACAGCCAGGTGCACAACCCGGGTCGACTTGGATTAGTCAAGGCAAAGCCTTGAAACCGGACAGGCAACCAAAATACAAAAAGGAACATGGATATTCTAGGGTACATAGATGATGATCACAAGTGTCAATAGTAGAAAAGGTCAAACATTTTTCATGTTTGCTTCATTCATGCAAGGAATTTACGTTTATAACAGGTTACGACTTTCTGGAACTCTCTTCTCCTCACACGTCTCTCATCTATATACTCTGAAGAATATCCCCTTTTACTATTGACGCATGTAAGCATCACGTATCTACCCTAGAATATCTTTGTTCCTACTTGTTCCTATCATTCTGCCTTCTCCATTCTTTTCCCAAATTTTCTAGAAACGAAAGGGTAATAAAAACGTAGATAGGGCATAAAGTTAACAGACCTTCAACATGGGGTTCCCCGTGTGAGAAATCTCCAACAAGTAAATCCTTATCCAATACGATAAATGTCTCCTCTGCAAAAACCCACCCATAACTCCTTAGTAGATTACAATTGTTCAAGCAAAATTATTAAAAGAAATATTTTAAAAAAACATAAAATGTATATGGAAAGTGTATATATTTGATATAAAAAGGGTTATAGAGAGAGAACTGTTAGGATCTTGTGACCAGGAGAGTTGCATCTGGTACTCCTGCTCGAGGGTAAGGGGCTCGGAGCCTGTGGCTTCAAGGAGGTAAGGGTCTTGCATCCAACCGTGATACCTGGGCACGTGAGCCTTCATGTATGGGACGAGGATCACCTTTTCTCCTTCTAAACTCACACTCCCTTTGCCAACCGCCGACATCGGAGTCGAACTGCTTTCAACTTCCAAATCGACAGGGATTGCACTTGTTTGAATTGTTTTAGGAAAAAGAAAAAAAACACCACAACAACAACAACATTGGAAAAATTAAGCCGTTATTTTGATTTTTTTATTCTTTGGGATAATAATTATTTTTTTTGTGCGCAGCTTTGGGGTAATAATAATAATAATATAATTAAACATTAAACATTTGTGTGCATGTATAATTAAATGTGAGTTTAATTGTTATGTTTGGCGTAAAGTTTACAAATTTTTTTTATATTCACATTTAATTAAATTATTTTAAATATATGATTTTTGAAGTAGTAATAAGATAATCAACTATTTTTTTAATATGACAATATTTAATTGTGCACCCCTATGGATTGATCAATCTACGAAAATCCTAAAATTACTAAAATCTAATTTGATGAAGGAGGATCATTTCTTGGTGGTGAACGATTCCCTCTCTGTGTGTCCAGCTCATATATCCTTTCAAGGAGAGCGAATCCACGCTCAAGATCATTTATCCACAGTGGCCATGAGTGTAAGGGAGGTGCCTCTAAACGTTGAAGCGGCAATATCTCTAAAGGTGGAGGTGGAGGTCCAGTCAGAGGCTCACTTTTGCCTATCAAATAATGAAAATAAAGCATACATATATACTAGTTAACAAAATATAAATACACAAATTAATTCTAACCCTAACCTTAACTTATATCCTAACACATACCCAAACCTCCATACCCTAAACCATACTCAAACCTTCGTACCATAAACCATACCCAAATTCCTATACCCTAAACTCAAACTAAAACCTAGTCTTAGCCCTAACCCTCACATAACCCTAAACCTAACACAAATTCTAACCTTAAACTATACTCAAATCAAAAGACCATACCCCCAAATCATAGATCAAAAATCACAATAACACAATTAGACTCTCAAATCACAATAACATCTAGTTCACAATAAAATCAAATAAATAGTAAAAAAAAGGACAAGAAAAAGACATACAGTGGTTGTGCAGTTCTTTGATGGTGGTTGTGCCTTTGGTGGTGGATGCGACGGGGATGCAAGGGTGTGAGTGTGGTGGCCTCAATGGTGGTTACGACTAGGAGGCAGGGTGTGGGCATGGTGGCCTTAGTGGTAGTGGTGGTGGATATGAGTGTGGGTGTCGGCTTCGACGGTGGTAAGGGAGGCAGTATAATAGTGGGGACGGGTGTAAGCATTGTGGTGGAGTCAGTGTAGGAGGTACAAAGATGAGGAAGAAAATGAGGAATAAATTACGAAGAAGAGAAGGTTCGCTTATTTATATCGGTGTGCCATTAACAGAGAATAAATCAGTTGGTAATTTTTTGAAATCTACTAATAACCATAAAAATGAGATGCATTGTTTCATTTGTACAAGAAATTTCGCCCTCAATGAAATTTGATTACCAGCAAATAAATCTGTCACTATAATATTATCTACTGATAAAACCCAAAACCCAACCCTAAATCCTAAAGCCTTAATCCTAAACCCTAACCTTTAAACAAATAACTAAAGCAATTAAATAAACTCGAATTGATAAAAAAAAAATAATGTTGTAGTAATCCTAGAGAAATTACATGCACTACGAAATGAACTAGTTTGCATGGGTGTTTTCTTGTGTATTAATCCGAGGGCAATTACATACATTCCTTGGGTGTTTGTTTGTGATATGAACAATATTATTTTCACATGAATGTATGTATAGAATTGTAAGACTTTTACCAATGGGATATGAATGCTCAGCACAATCAGCTTCAGCACAACATCAAGGACGGTGGTTTAAACGCTTGGTGCAAACCACCCTGGGGGTGATATTTCATAACACTCAACATTTTAGGACGATGTCACGTAACACTCAAGGGTACACAATCAAGATTGATCTTGAGGACAATGTCACATAATGCTCAAGGGTACACAATCATGGTGGCTCCAGGGACGACATATCGAACACATAGAGGAATCCCACAAATTAAGTAGATTGCAGTTTGTACGATGGCAGCGTGTAGGATTTGCTTCAATTGGACCAGTAAGATAAAAAAAACTTAGATAACAAGATTTAGAAATTTAGATTGACCATAACTAGCAAGCTTACATCAGTCATATGTATATGTATATGTTTGGCATGCTCTCTTGTTCATTACATGTTATATTTTTTAGTATGTTGTTGATGCATTAGGCTTTAAACCTCATTTACTTAGTGATGAACACACCATCAGCTATTTGTTTCAGATCAAGAGAAGGATCTTGGTAGCGATCCTTAGGTTCATTAGCAGTTGCAGTTCTGAGTCTTCGTTAGCTCCACTTTGTAGTAGGGCCAATAGTAGTATTTATTCATGTTCAGTAGTATCAGTTGCTCTAGATAATTAGAGGCAAGATCTTCCATTCTTAGTTTAAGCAATTCAATTATTATTTATTTATTTCAGTTATGTTTCATGACAGTTGTAAAAGGTTAATGGCATTTATTTTTGTTAAGTATTAATCGGACTTAAGTTTTATTATTATTGTTGTTATTATTATTATATTATTATTATTAGTTAATTGAATTAAATTGACATTTAGACTAGTCAACGAGCTTTTGTAGTACCAATAGTCCTATGTGCGGTCATGGTCAATTTTGGGTTGTGACAATATGGTATCAGAGCAAAGGGATGTAACACAATCCTTGGAAACTCTCACATGTGAACAGTGGCGAAGCATGACTCTCCACCTAAGGGCCTATTTAAGGAAAGGGCTACATGAAGAGGTAGTACAATACCCTAACTAGCTAATTACGCTTAAGTCACAATTAACACTTAATAGGTGTCACCCTTTAGCATTTCATTACTTTATACACAGTTTTAGGACATACTTATTTAGAAAATATGGGGTAATTTCAAACTTTTGCAGAATAAGGCAAGTTGGAAAGGGTTGTTAAAACGGTGAACATGTTTCTGTTTGTAGTGCGTGCTCATCTTTGGTGGAGCGGTGCAATGAGAGATGTCCTCGATCCTCGATTCAAGGGAGTGCGAGCTCGATTTTGTTTCGCCAGGATAAATACTCGTAGTTTCAAGTACACTGGAACCCGTATACTAGATCTCTAAGGGTACACATACCCTAATATTGTGGGGATGCTGGTCCCATGTACTGAATTTCTGTGGGTACGCTAGCCTTAAGCTGTGGGGATGTTGATCCCATATACTAAATCTCTGAGGGTACGAATACCATTAAGCTGTGTAATACTGATTGTAGTTTCGGGGGTGCTAGCCCCACATAATACTGGGTATATAACTACTAGGCTAAGTTCTCTACCATAAGGCATGCTGTTTATGGAGTCTTTTAATTTAGGTGAACGAGTCTGATTACCGAAGTTATTAGATAATAGTCTATTTGTTTATGGAAGGTAGAATCCTAGCCAGTTTAGTCTTTGTTACTCATCCGAAATCAAGGACTGTGGTCCCATGCTTATGGAGGTTCCCAGGTAAAAGATGTGCGTCACAATGGACATATTAAATACCAAGTCTTTGCCAAGCCAGAACCTTTCCTTAATAAGGGCCTTACCTCAACCGGAGTCTCCATTAGAGTCCATTATGTAAGCCTAACCAACAATTCTAAACATATATCATACATAAGTCTTTGCCTTAGCACGTCATCATATTAGCATGTTCATAAGCGGTTAAGGATATTAGCAATAATAGGCATGACTGACTTGATTTGATGGACCACTAATGTAGCACATCATCGACACACTAGGACCTCTACTTACCTGGAAAAGCTTAAGGCTGGGGAACTCTGGCACTAAAAGTTCCGATCAGCATAACATTGGCACCTGAAAAGGCTAACAAGCATCACACCATAAAAAAAACATGACTTAAGGATTTGCGATAACAATCTGGCATGGCTATAGCGATTCGACATCGCCACGGCGGTCATGGACCGCCATAGGGCATCCACTACTAAAGTAGCGGTGCTCGGACCTACTACCCTAGGCCATCTTAAAAGGATTGGCTACCTAGCCTAGGTGAAGACATTGCATTTTCACAAAAAGAGAGAAAGAAGGTGAGCAAGAAACTTCGCACTAGAGGAGGTGAAGTATGAAGCTTTGTGTGAGTTGAAGAAGTGAGGGGGAAGCTCTATTTATAGGTAGATAGGTGGTGGAGAGAGGGGCTAGACCCTATCTTGACCTAGAAGGCGTAGATTAGGGTTTTTGATGACCTCTGTGTCGCTGCAGCTCACTATGGGCGCAACTGTGCGTCCTTCGTCCCGCGTTGCTGCAGCGCACTGTCGTCGCTGCGGTGCACCTTTGAAAAGGACTTGGGCCTTCACATTCTTTCCACCTTAAACAATTTTGGTCTGCAAAATTGATTGGCTTACTGTACCTTGGAATGTGTCGGAAAGATCAAAGAGGTAAGGGTATAACTTCTTCATGCGTCCTCTGCTTTCGAAGTTGCTTTCTCTCTGGAATGGTTCCTCCAAATGACCTTCATTGAGGCCACATCCTTTGAGTAAAGCTTCTTGACTTGTCTATCAACTATGGCCACTAGTTCTTCATTGTAGGACATGTCGAGATCTACCCTGATGTCCTGCTAAGCTAAGGTATGCTTATCACTACGGACGTATCATTTGAGCATCAATATGTGGAACACTGGGTGAACTGTTGCTAGGCTAGGAGGTTGTGCCAACTTGTAGACCATGAAACCAACTCTCTTAGTAATCTCGAACGGTCCTATTTATTGAGGGTTAAGCATCCCCCGTTTGCCAAAATAAACCACCCCTTTCATCAGGGACACCTTCCAAAAGACCTTCTCTCCCAGTTCAAACTCCAAGCTACGTTAGTGCTGATCTGCTTGAGACTTCTGTCAAGATTTTGCTATTAATAACCTCTTTTTAATAAGCTTGATCTTATCGTGGCATCTTGAATGATGTTGGGAGCTATTAGCTTCGCCTCGCCTGCTTCAAACCAACCAATGGGAGATCTACAATGTCTCCTATAAAGGGCTTCAAATGGGGCCATCTGGATGCTTGCTTGGTAACTGTCTTTATAAGCGAACTCTACCAGAAGTAGGTGTTTCTCCCAAGATCCTCTAAAATCAAGGACGCATGCCCTAAGCATGTCCTTAAGCATTTGAATGGTCCTCTCGAACTGGTCGTCCATCTGCGGATGGAAAGTTGTGCTCATCTCAAAGTTTGTACCCAAGGCCATCTGAAATGCCCTCCAAAACCTGGCAGTGAACTGACCCTATCTGATAAGATTGAAAGGGAAATCCCATGATGTCGAACTATCTCCTAGATGTAGATCCTTCTATAGTCTATGGCCTTATATAGGTGGTCTTGACTGGCATGAAGTGTGCTGACTTAGTAATTATGTCATCTATTACCCATATCGAGTCATAGCTGTTGAGGGTTTGGGTTAACCCTACCACGAGTTCCATGGTGATTTGTTTCCACTTCCCCTCTGGTATGGGTATCTTCTGTAACTCTCCTGTTGGTCATCGATGCTCAGCCTTGACTTGCTGATACACGAGGCACCTAGCCACAGAATTCCCTTCATTTTTTTTCATGATCTTCCACCAGAAAAGTCCCTTCAGGTCTTAGTACATCTTCGTTGATCCTGGATGGACTGAGTAAGCTATATTATGGGCTTCATCCATAACTCTATTTCTTAAATAGTCGGCGTTGGGAACACAATACCATGCCCCCACTGTAGCACTCTTTCTAAATCCACAAAAAATTCTGAAACTTTTCCACTCTCTGCCCTTGTGATACTCTCCCTTATCTTAGGATCTTTGGCTTGCCGTTTCTTGATTTCTTCTATCAGGGACGTATTCTGGGTCTCTAACGCAGTCTTAACAAGTATCTTTACAAGTTGTTCTTTTGATGCCCTTGATTTATTTGATCTGTGGTCCACACACTCATATATATCCTCGTTCTTTTCTATCCATTTTAAGACATCACCCTCCGATCTTGAGAGACCGTTTGAAGTCAAGTTACCTTCGGGTGAACCCCTCACAGTGTGCTCAGTTTATTGCTCCTGTGAGATCATGGTCATGCATATGGACTCAATAGCAGATCTAATAGTCTTGGACATGACAGAATTTGATGTCATCTTGGGGATGGACTGGTTAGCATCTGTCATGTCACAATGGATTGCCATGTCAAAACCATCTGTTTTCAGTGCTCAGAGGATCCGATATCAGTATTTCGAGGTAACAGTTGCGCATTAGTGGATTATTTGGTGTCATCTATGGATGCCTTGTAGTTGTTAGATCAGGGTTGTGGTGGTTTCCTAGTAGTAGTAAAAGGACCAGAACAAGAAGGGTTGGGTCTTGCATAGATCCCGGTAGTATTCAAATTCCCAAATATCTTCCCTAGTGAGCTCCTGAGCGAACCTCTAGAAAAAGAAGTAGATTTTAGCACAGAACTGGAACTAGGGGTCTGATCTATCTCCATACCTCCATATAGGATGGCTCCCGCCAAGTTACGAGAATTACAAAAGCAGTTACAAAGAGCTGCAGGACAAAGGCTTCATCAGACTTAGTACCTCTCCATGGGTTGCCCCAATGTTTTTCGTTAAGAAGAAGGACGGGACTATGAGGATGTGCCTAGATTACTGTCAACTGAATAGAGTCATAGTGAAGAATTGTTACCCTCTGTCACATATCGATGACCTCTTTGATCGATTGCAAGGGGCGGTTTGCTTTTCTAAGATCGACCTTCAGTCAGGGAATCACCAGCTCAAGATCAGGAAAGAAGATATCCTCAAGATCGACCTCTTTGGTCAGGCTTGTCATATTATGAGACTTATACAAACATGAAAATAACAAAGAAACGAGCATCAAAGAAACAAGCATCAATAGAGAAAGAAACCAACATTATCAACAAAAAAAAATAGCTTATTCACAAGATGTTCTCTAATGAGTGCATAAACACGTGAGTCTCTACATCAATTTAATAAACAAACATATCAGAACATAAACTACCATCTAAGAACATAGAAACCAAAATCTTTAAAACAAGACACTGACATCTTAGAACAAAGAAACTAACATGTGCAAATATACCAATACCTCATAACAGAAACTAACATCTTACAACATACAAACATAGAGACTAGTAAAGACGCAAAAGCAAACAACCATCGCAAAATAGAGAAACCAACATGCTAATAGTGACAAACCAACATTCTTGCCCCGGGGAAATCCTCGTTCATTAACATAAACTAACTACTTACAACATATAAACATAAAGACCAGTAAAGATGCAAAAGCAAACAAACATCGCAAAATAGAGAAACCAACATGCTAATAGTGACAAACCAACATTGTTGCTTCGGGGAAACCAATGTGCATCGCAAAATAGAGAAACCAACCTAATAGTGACAAACCAATGTTGTTGCCCAGGGAAACCAATGTCTTAAGACTGACACCCTACCAACATAAAAGAGAGAAACTAACAACCTATCACATATAACCCAACACACAAAACTGAGAAATGATGAAACTTCATTACACGAAGAATAAGAACAAGAAGATAGAAGAAAAAGAAGAATAGGAAGGGGAACGTGTACCTAAACCCAAAGGAGCTGAGGAACACGAAGATGTAAGAGGAGCAAGGAGATGACTAACATGCATTAACGAACCTGAAGCAACAAGTAGGTGACAAAGAGTTTCAATGAGCAAGGAGAAGCAAAGGGGCAATGGTTGTTAGGTCTGTGAGTGAGAGAAAGTGAGAGTAAAAGGAAACAAGAATTTTGTTTTATTACTTGTGAGCCCCACCGACATGATGTAAAATACGTATGTGAATACGTTGTCCCATATTGTTGTTAAAAACTGTTGTTAGGGTAGCATTCCCATTGCAATACATTCTTACTACTTGTTAATACAAATAATTTCATATGAAAGCCTTTGTCTAGGTTGCATCTTTATTTTTATAGAAGGCAAAGACTTCAATGGACTTGAGTAACCTTCCAGACCAATTTGGTCCTTGAATAATAGCCATTCAAATGGTAATGGATGGTTGAGATTGAATATGAATAAATTGTGCTTTTGACCATAAAAGACTTTAAAATTGAAATTTTGGCATTGCAATTTAGTCCCTTAATTTGTTTTCAAACTTTTAACTGAAGTTGAAGGAAAAAGTATATTTTTCTAAATTTTAATTACTCTGTACATAATACAATTGTTAGTATTGAGTTAAAACTAATTTGTTGAAAATGATGATGATGATGGTCTAGCGGTCGCTGTTGCTGCTGTCGTCGCCAGAAACATATCCCAACATGAAAATGAACCAAAAAATCCATCAATGTTCATCAACACATCAATTGTCATCATCATTCATCAACATCAACCACCACCTAGAAACCATAAGACCACTCTTCATCATCAAATAAAATAAAACCAAAACTAAATCTGAAATTTTTTTGGGATAAACCGAGCCTCCAGAAGCATCAAAATTTTCCTTAACTTCCATATTTCTTGATTTATTCTTTCTCCTTGCTGAGCTCTTAACAGAAGCTCCTCCATTGCCCAATTGTTTCCTGAAATCAAAATGCATACATTTTAGCATAACTGGGAGAAAGTTTTCTTTTTCAATCTATTACCCCAAGGGTCTCAACTCATCACACACCCCAACATCAAACGCTGAAAATTTGTATTTAGAATCTCGCAAGTAAAAATCCAACCCCATTTGAAATCGAAGAAAATTGATCTGCCCAAGATGAAAATTTGAAACCTTTTTATTGGTCCTCCAACACAACGTCGTTTCGGAGCCAACCACAGCCACAACTCTCATCTTCTTCATCAGACCCAACACAACAAATACTCTGATCTGCACAATCACCACCGCATCAACACATGACGAAGCACCCAAATCTTAGAGGCGGGGACGATGACGCCATAAGACGAGGGGGAAGCTGCGGTGGAGAGTAGTATCGCTGACAGAGGACACGAGAGTGGAATCGGTGGTTGGGAGGAGTCATTCTGCAGATCCACTTTTTTTTTCTGTCACAACAGATTTCTTTTTTCTTCTTTCGATCTACTTTTTTAGATAATAAAGGGTACTAAATATTTTATTAATTATGTTAGAAGAGGACCAAACTGAAAAATAAAGCAGTAACATTTATTTTGCTAAACAGTCCCCAAATTTTTTTAACTTAATAAGTTTTGCCGTAGACCAAGTAACAAAGCCTGGTCCAGGGAAGAAGCTCCTTTCCAGAAACAGACCGAATTGGCGAATTCCCAAAATGTATATGTGGATGCAGGTGGGATTACTCTGTCATCCCCAGCCAAACAACATAACTCCTCCACCCTTATCATCGCCATTCACCCCCCCCCCCAAACACACACACTCAAACAATCATTTCAGTGGGTCTAGTTCACCCAAAATGGCTACCTTTTCCATTACTACCATACCCTCATCGTTTTTCCCTCTTTCATCCTCTGTTACTTTCTTTAAGGCACACACAACGACACGTCTTGGTTCACGCCACGCCATGCTCTCTCCAACTAACTCCAACCCCTTCCTTAATCTCTACCATACCAAAAGAAGATGCCCCTCAACCACCACTCTCGCCGTGGCCACCGATTCCTCCGTCCACCAGAACCAGAACCAGAACCAGAACCAGAGCCAGGACAAAATTGTTCTCCCAACTAACGAATCGTCTCAGAGGCTTCTCAGAATTCGCCACACGGTAATGTGAATGCTGGCTTGATTTTCGCATTAGTTTGAGTTTCCAGCGCTGAGGAGGGGTTCAAAACTGTTGTGTTTCTTTCTTTTTTTTTTTGGCTACAGTTTCGATTGTCTCGGATGTGATTTAGTTGAACTTTATTATAGAATGGCATTTGGTTCAGCGTATGTTTTAGAGCGTTGTGGAGATGGAGTAAGGTTCAGTTTCGTGATGCAATCATGCAAGTAAACTGTAGTCAAACTTAAGGCCAGAATTTTTTGCTGAAAAAAAAAAAACCTTAGATTAGTCTAATTTGTGATTGTATAGTTAATGTTCAGCATAAAAGTTTCATCTAACCATGTATATTGGCAGCCACATTATTAGAAGTGTTTGAATTTTAAAATGACCATGATAAAAGACACGAGGTAGTTTATATTATTCGTTAATGTTGTAAAATTAACTACGACTGTTAGGTACAATATATATGAGTTCCCCCATGGAAACAAAGAATAACTTACCTTTGGGAAACTTGAAAATTTAGTTATGATTCTTGCTAACCAGGGATGGCAAAATGTATTGCAATAACCTTCTTCATTTAAGCTTTTTGATGTTTTATTTATCCAATGTTTGATTCAAAAATTCATTTCATTTTAGTGTCAGAGTAGAAAGCAACATTTATATTATTAGCATTAGAAACTTCAACCAAAAACTCACAATGCTGTTTCATAATTATACATAAAATTTGGTGCGTTATTGGTAAATGAAACCCACGGTTAGAATATAGTTGATTTAGTACTTAACGAAGAGCAAGTACCTCTGCTCTTTCTTAGCCATAAAATACTGAATGGTAATTCTGTGGAGTGAATATTTCCTCATCCCTTCTTTCTTTATTTTCTTTTTCTTTTGTTATTTAGATTTTGTACTGGTTACTGAATACTTTTGTGTCTCTAGAGTCAGCTGTTTCACTAACAAGCTGGACATGCAGTGTGCACATGTGATGGCAATGGCCGTTCAAAAACTTTACCCTGATGCAAAAGTCACAATTGGGCCTTGGATAGAAAATGGGTTTTATTATGACTTTGACATCAAGCCTTTGACGGATAATGATTTGAAGAGAATAAAAAAGGAGATGGTAAGCAGAGTCAATCCATTAGATCTAAATTGCTTTTTGTTTCAATATGTGGGTGTTATTTACTTATGGTCACATGCTTCGCAAATAATGCATTAGGTGTATTCAGGGAACGTCACTGTTTATTTCTTATGTTGTTTATAGGATCGAATTATTGGCAGAAATTTACCCCTTGTAAGAGAAGAAGTTTCAAGAGACGAAGCTCTTAGAAGAATAACAGCTTTGAATGAACCTTACAAGATAGAGATTTTGGAAAGCATTAATGAAGAGCCCATCACAATTTATCATATTGGTAGCCTTTCAGCTCTTTTCACCAGTTAAATTCCCACATGTTCTTAGATAGAGAGAGGGAAGAATTGTGGATTGTGTGCACTAACATCATGATCGTAATGCTCCATGTATTTGTGTGTATAACCATTGGGTTGCATTTGTTACCAGGACCAGGACAGGATAGGAGAACAGAGAAACGGAGACAATTTTTTTTTTTTGTATTTTCTGTATCTCACTGAAGCAGTGAAGCTAGGACAGAGAGGATAGAAAATCTTTTCCTGGTGGGACACAGAATTGGAGCCAAGAGGAACAAGAATTTTCTCTGTCTCTATCCCTCTGTCATGTCCCTGGTATCAAACGCAGCTTTGTAGTCATTCTGGTGGCACTATATAGTGAAAAGGTGCATAGATGTACTAACTTCATGAATGTTAGGCTCTGTATGTATGTATTTATATTATTCATTCATGTTCAGTAAAAGTACAAGCTCAGCCCAAATAAAGTATTATATCCTAAAACTCTCTCTAAAGCTAGGGTGTATATGTTAATCATGCCAGCTTGTCATTTGTCAAAGTCATAGATATAATCTGCCTTGCTTTGACAAATCACGTATGTAAAAACTTTTTTCTAAGTGGTCCCCGTTTTGCATATGGTTAGTATGGACAAGTCCTTGTTGAATCTTCTCTTGGGATAAAGCAAGAACCTGCCTTACTATGTCTGTATAGGCTTGGTACTCCTGAGTCCTAAAGCCAATCTCATCGTCATCACACAAGTTGACCAGTAGTTAGAGCCATAGCCCAGTACTTTAATTCTCTATTTGACCAATACTCTGCATTTTGCTTCTTACTCTTATTTCAGTATGGCAATGGAATACATCTTTTGTTGCCTGAAATTTAAAATTCATGAAGATTATTTGTGGTTTGTGTTTGATTACGAAAGATACAACAAGTAGAAATAACAGAGAATAGAAAGTGTGATATGTATTATTAACGCTCTAACTCAGAATCATCAGATTCAGTGGTATTCTGCATTAGAGGAAGAAGAGAAAACAACCAAGAAAATATCGGAGGAGCTCAACAGCCTTGCGCACCAAGCAGCTCACCTCTCTAGCCCGAAAGCCAATATCTGCATACTCACTCTACCTTTTTCGCACCTAATATAACAGAATTCTCCTTACCTTGAGCCTCACTCACGCTCACACTTGCTGAGTCAGCAAGTTTGTTCAGCACATTTCCCTTTTTTTCCTTCTGGAATACCCTTATATTTCTAAAATTTGTACACTTTTAAGCCCCCATTAGGAAATACATCTCTTACAGATTACCTTCATTTGAGTAAAGGAATTACACTCCTTTGTTGTCTCTAAACTGCGTGTGACATTTTTATTTCCCCTATTTTCTTTCACCTTTTGTGTCCTCTTTAGCCACTAAGCCTAAGTGTTTAGAGAGCTGAACTTCTTTTGCATTTTTAAATTCATCAATGAAAATGCTTCAGAGGAATGTAACTTGACAATGTAGTGTATCTGATATTGGAACTGTTCAGATGGAAGTGTAAAGTAGAATAACAATGAAGAGTCAAGGTTGTGCTCAGAAAGAGTGCTTTGTAGGTTTAGCATTGGATTAAAAGAAGATATTGCCTGAGGAATTCCATCTTGTTTTTATTATCTGACCTTATGTTCCTTTTTCCTTAAAGGTGAGGAATGGTGGGACCTTTGTGCTGGACCTCATGTTGAGTCTACTGGCAATATTAACAAGAAAGCGGTTGAACTTGAATCTGTTGCTGGTGCTTACTGGAGAGGAGATGAAAGGAAACCTATGTTACAACGGATATATGGCACTGCATGGGAGAATGAAGAGCAATTGAAAGCTTACCTTCACTTCAAAGAGGAAGCTAAGCGTCGTGATCATAGGCGCCTTGGGCAAGATCTTGATTTGTTTTCAATACAGGTACAGTTTCATGTAATGTTTATATTTTTCTGTACAATTTGGTTTTGCTTTTATATTTTGATCACATTGGTGAAGCATGCGTGTCAGGATTTTTCCTTATTAGTCATAATCTTGTGGGTAAATAACTGTTGATTCATGTTGAAGCCTTGCATGTAGTGTGTATGACTTTTATTAAATTTATGCAGGATGATGCTGGTGGGGGTTTGGTTTTCTGGCACCCAAAGGGTGCTATCGTCAGACACATAATTGAAGATTTGTGGAAAAAAATTCACATGGGACGTGGTTATGATCTGCTGTACACACCACATGTCGCAAAAGCTGATCTTTGGAAGATTAGTGGTCATTTGGACTTTTACAACGAGAGTATGTATGATCAGATGAGCATTGAAGATGAGCTTTATCAGCTTCGGCCAATGAATTGTCCTTATCATATTTTGGTATACAAAAGGATGCTTCATTCTTATCGAGATTTTCCTATTAGGGTGGCAGAATTGGGGACTGTTTATAGATATGAACTGTCTGGAAGTTTACACGGGCTTTTCCGCGTGAGAGGCTTCACCCAGGTTTGCTGTTGCACCTAGTTCATTATCTTGTGAACTACTAATATTATATAAAAGGTTGATCCAGTTGATGTTGATGTTAATTTTCCATTATTACTTTTACTTTGCTGGTGAGCTGTGGCATAGTGGTAAGGTTATGTAAATGTGACCGTTCTGAGCCCACACTTAGGGAGGCCACGTGCATTAGGCTGCCATTTTTAGGACATTTTTCTAACAAAAAAATAATCTATGCCATGTGATATCTTATCGTGAAATATAGTATAGCATTGGAGAAGTTTCTTCTTTTGGTTTCTAATATGTTTTTGTAAATTATGAGCTGATTGGTTGGCTCTTGTTTGACTTCAATGGCATGTTTGCAGGATGATGCGCACATATTTTGTTTAGATGACCAGATTAAAGACGAGATCAGGGGTGTCCTAGAACTCACCGAAGAAATTTTGCTGAAATTTGGTTTTGACAAGTATGAAGTGAATTTGTCTACAAGGCCTGAAAGTTCTGTTGGGGGTGATGATATATGGGAGAAAGCTACCTCTGCTTTAAAAGACGCTTTGGATGATAAAGGTTGGATCTATCAAATTGATGAAGGAGGAGGTGCCTTTTATGGGCCAAAGATTGATCTCAAGATTGAGGATGCTCTTGGTAGGAAGTGGCAGTGTTCAACTATACAGGCAATTTCTGACTTTATAACTGTTTGAAATATAAAACCAAACATTTGCCTTTACCTTATTTATATAGCTTAAGACTTTGTTGAAGAGATCCGCAGAGTGGTTATCTGTAGGGGTTCTAGAATAGAATGATCAGGACTTCAATCCTTGTCACCTCACTGATTTCATCCCTAGGTATAATGAGTTTGTGCATTGTCGATGTATTAATCCTAAAAAGGATCTAACGTGAAGGGTAGTTTGAGATATAGAACCATTCTTGTTCGTCCATATCACTGCTTAGAAATTAAGTGTTCGTTAAAATAATAAGGTGTCTTACTTGTCTTAAGATTGTCATGGTTTGTGGCTATGTTTTTTTATTCTCACACAATTAATTAATCACATTTTTCCATGGAATTTTTTATTGGTTGCTTAATTTTGAATGAACCTATTTGTATAAAACTACTCCCCTGATTGTTTGACTGAACTCGTTTTAATTTTAACAGGTTGATTTTAATTTACCACAGCGTTTTGACATCACGTATGTTGACTCAAACGGTGAAAAAAGGAGACCGATATTGCTCCACAGAGCAGTGCTTGGATCTTTGGAAAGATTCTTTGGGGTTCTCATAGAGCATTATGCTGGTGATTTTCCATTATGGCTTTCTCCAATACAAGCTCGGGTTTTACCTGTTACTGACACCCAGGTAATGTAACTTTTTACTACTATGCAAGTTTTGGTTGATATTTATATGCTGGTCTCATTCTGTACTTGCCTGGTTGATATCTATATGCTGATCTTGTGGGGAAATATTTTGATAGAAAATAGCTGATGTGATTCATAGTGGGAAAGCTTTCACCTGTTAATCACAAAACTTTGCAGATTGTTTGAGTTGCATAACTGTATCTGTATTTATGGGGTTGCCAAGTTCCTAATTATGCAAAATGTAGAGAACATAAGATGATCTCTGAATTAGAAGTTTCTTTATTTTCACACAGCTTGAATATTGCAATGATGTGACAAATAAACTGAAAATGAATGGCATCCGAGCTGAAGTTTGCCATGGAGAACGCCTGCCAAAACTCATAAGAAATGCGGAGAAGCAGAAAGTCCCATTGATGGCTGTCGTGGGCTCGAAGGAAGTTGAAACAGATACAGTTACAGTTAGATCTAGGAATGGTGGGGAGCTTGGAACCATGTCAGTTGACGATTTGATTAGCAGAATAAAGTTGGCCACAGAAAACCCATCATCATTATGATATTCTTCAAATTCGAAAAAGATGGTCATCATATATGGGTCAAATCTTCTTTATTGATTGGAAGAGAATGTTGGGGACAATCGTTTGACACAGCATACCTCGTAAATTATACAGAAATGATTAACTTACGTGTCCGTGTAATCCTGGCTTGGGTGAATTCAATTGTAGCTTGTACGTGGCAGGAGAAAGGTGATAAATTTTGGTGGAGGGGCACGAGAATTTCCATGTTGATCGCTAAATTTTAACTTTTAGAGTACCACATACTCTTAAAATTAAATTTTATCAATTACCAAAGTAAAATTTTGGAATTGTTGCATTTGACACTAAAGAATAGTATTATGGGGATTAATAAATTATTTTTTGGGATTTATAGTTTCATACCATGGGGACTAAGAATTTTCTCTCAAACATATCTAAACACGAAGAAAACCATTTTTGAAAAGGAATGGAGAGTAACGTTATTTGTTTTTTGAAATTTTAGTTATTAAATGAGAATTTGATAAATAAATTTATACTTGAACGAGTGGGAGGAGGTTAGATAAACCTATGTGTGGGTGTGTGTGTTTGTGTAACAAAATCTTCGATGGAGGTTATATGGGAACATGCCTTGATGAAGCTACATCATCGTAATCTTCAATGGGAGTGAGAGGCATTAAATTTTAAAAAGGAAATACTAAACTCTTTCTTAGATTATATATAAAGGTGGAGGAGTTTCTCATGTATAAAGGAGCTGATTAACTTGGTCCAAGTTTAGTCATGGACCAAATTATTATAATAAAAAAAACAATGATAAAATTATTATTGTACCCCTCTTTATCCTTCTCTTCCATCTTCTTCTTTCTCTAGATTTAACTCTTCTCTTCTTTCTCTTTCCACTAGTCTCAACACCACATTCCTCAACCACCGTCTTAAATCATCACCACCACCTTACAATCACGAGATCTTGCATGATACGTGTACAAAGGGATCAAAAATAATAAATAAATTGAACATTACATTACTAATGGACATTACAAATTAATGTTATCTTATTCCGACTACGTTGGATTATTATTTTATTTTAGTTATATTTTGTCTATTTATTTTAAGTATTTAGAACATTTCGATTTATAAACTAGTCCACTAAAGAACAACTTTTTAATGAGTTATAAATATCTATTGACACTCTACGTGGAGGCACTGCTTCTCCACGGACAAAAGAAAAAGAGAAAGAATGAAAATATAACAAGAGGTTGGAAGAAAGTTCGCGCTCAAAGTACAACCTTTAGAACTCTCTAAGTGACTTAGCAAGTAAAAACACTTAGGAGAGACTTACATTTATAAGAAAAACTTATTTTCCAACCAAGTCAGAAACCTACATGCCGCTGCCGCACTCCCCAAGCCTTGCAATGCCCATATCGTACTGAGTTGTTGCAGCGCGCCCTAAACATTGTAGCGCCTGGCTTCCCTCTTTATTTTGTCCTGGAAACCTATGGGTTGTTATAACAGTCTAACTCCACATTCAAAAATTAAAATCCTAGGTCCTAGACCAAACAATCACATTTTAGGTAAATCAGTTTTTACATACATAGATCTATCAGTCTAACTAGTAATCGAACCCGCGCGATGCGCGGTGGGTATATAAACCTTGTTAATATATAGAGATGCTGATTATTGTACTATTTAGGACTAATACTTTTACGAATTTGTATAAAAAAAACTGGCTGTCATTAATGAATATATCACTCCATGAATTAAAATGACGAGTAAATTGCCTATTGAAGTTTACATAATGAAGAATTAATATATAAACTTCACATGACTATAGCAGATAAATAAGCAAAAGTTATATGTATAATAGTTATAGCATACTCCATCAAAATAAAATAGCTCAAAAATAACTATATTTAACATTGATTTATTAACAACAAATCAACAAATAAAGGCAAACTAAAAACATATATAATTCGATTAAAAAAAACCATAATTTCCCAAATCAATAGAAAAAAGAGGATTTTTTTGGGGGGTTTAAGATTTCCCAGCACACTCTTCACAGATACTTTTGTTTAGCTATGGGGCTGAATGGGAGACAAGGAAATGTGAGCTTATGGGGCTCAATAGGAATAACAGCAAAACTAAGAAATGCTGTTGTCTGCCAGAAATGGACCGTGAGGAAGAAGGAAAAGTGCCGAGAGAAGCACACGTGAGGGACACGGGGGGAGGGAATGGGCGGGAAAAGTTTGTCTAATATGCTAACACGTGGGGATAAGGGTTGTGAGGCAAGGTGTGATTTCCTAGCTTTTATTATATATAGAATATAGATAGATATATTTTATATAGATATAGAGAGATAGATATAGATATAGATAGTAACCAAATCAAAAATGAATTAATTGAGATAGTAGCCAAATCCACAACACCATAAAAAATTATCCTTGCCTCCAGTTCTGCAGAAAGGAATCACACAGAGAAGACTATTGATCTGTTAAGCATTATGGAATATTAAATAAATAAAATAGTTAGCAAAATTGATTGTAGAACTTCACCTGCAGATGCCGCATTCGTCGCAATGGTATTGGTTCTTTGAAATCTGAAAGATTGAGCAATCTATTAGTACAATATGCACAATTAACTAAGATTTACACCAAAAGAAGGAAAATTGTATGCATTATCTGAATTAATTACAAAAATACTTTCCCATGCATACCCCACAGTTTATGCAGTTTTGTTGAACCTGAGATCATGACATAGAAACAATCAACATAACAATAACTGCAGGCATACTTCAAAGAACAATTATAATATTTTTTTAGTTCGCTTGGGATTTTTATCAAACAGTTGGTACTCATAACTCATTTGGGATTTTTCCTTCCCAAATTGATTTTCCCTTTTTCTTTTTTCTGACAATGAAATGAAACCTTAAATTAGTAAACCCTAAACCAAGTGCAAACCTCCAGAAACCTTGTGGTGGTTCAAAATATGATTTGTTGTACCTGCTGGAGAATCACAAAACTATGATATCAGCACAATGAGAGGGGAGCAAAACTGGAGGGTATTATGTAGAAAAAATCCCAACTTGACAAATCAATGTTCGGAACACATTCGGTGAAGACAATAGAAGACAATATAAACACATTTTGAAGATATTTTGTGGGAGACTTCCCATCATAACAGCTTGTGAGAACAATAATGGAACAAAACAAATGGAACACGAACAGGGAAGTAATAATGGAACACCACAAAATAATAATAGAACAAAACTAAATAATAATGGAACAAAACAAAACAGCTTGTGAAACTGACCCACGATCCAAATAATAATGGAACAATACAAAACAGTGCAAACACGAACAGGGAAGTGAATGTTAACCTGTGAGGAGCAAAGATGATAAGCAAAAGTTGAATGCAGAGAAAGATACAGCTTGTGCAGAGGAAAGGCAAAGCATATGTTTGATGATATTTGAACCCTTATACAAATGGATTTCACCTGCTACCATTACAACAATGTCGTGTATATGAGACGAAGATGTGACTTTTGAAAATCTACTACCACCAGCGATGTGTTAAGACGAATTTACCCTCAGAGGGAAGTTTGAGCGGGAAAATTTTGCAGGAGAGGGCGACACGTGTGTTTGGAAGTTGTGGGACCCAGGTGAGAGGTCCCATCTTTCATATATTATAGATTATAGATTACACAGATAAAACTATTGTAGATGAACAATGTTGAATAATTAGACCATACATTTTTGTCACAATTGAAATTTGTTCAATTTCAGTTACAAAGTAAACCCATAAACAGTTACACGTCAAAATACAATAACCAAGCTCCTAGACACAAAATCATATGGCCGGAGAAAACTCACCAAACACGATAAAATTAGCATCCCCATGTGTACTGCTTCCTTTGCCGTACCAATCCATAGGTCTGCACCACAATCATGTCACACGTCCATGATGACTATGACTACCCTGAGATTGAATTAGATAACACTAACACAACTCGCCTACAAACAAAAAATAAATTGTTCATTAGAAAACACTACCGTGGTTCATAAATTGTTGCAGACATAGGACCATGATCCGAAAGAGGATCTTATAGACAAAATTGCAGTAACTTATGAGCGGGTATTGGCTTACCTCTTTAGGTTTCATGGTTTTGGGGACTAGTAAAACATTGGTTTCATTGATTTCCTTAGGTAGCTCACCTGAGGAGTAAGATTGCAAGCTCGACAAATATCTGCCTTGATTGCTTCCCAGTTGTGTTGGTAGAAGAGGCCGTTTGGACCATCTCCACTAGGGCTTTTAGTGCACCCATGCTGAACACAACTTCCTTGATCTCGTGGTCTGTCACCTAATTGCACAATATTTCATTCATATCACTTGCGTCACATACGGGGATGAGGTTTGTGCATAATTCATTGTTCTCACAACCCAATAATTGAAATAGGTTATGGTAGCGATGAAAAATGACTTTCAGTGACCTCTATATTATAAGAATTAATTTGCGAATCAATTGATTCTCCATTTTGTTTGGTTCCAAATATGTTATTTTCAATATCGGTTGTGTTTTTGTGGGCCGAAACCCATTTTGACGTGCAAGGCGGATGGCGTCATGCCATTTGGGCCGGTGGACCGTAGAAGAACCCGCGCCTTCGTCTCCACATCCCCTAAACCCCACAAGAGCCCTTAATTAGAGGAAATTCGTCGCCCCCGCAAGCCCATCTCTCCAACTCTCCTCCCGCGCTTCATTTACACTCCTCCTCCTCTGCAACTCTTTCTTGGTCTCTACTTTCTCTTCTCTGCCTCCAAAGTGAACGTTACTCGCAGCGTCCGGTGGAGCCTTGAACTGCTCCTCCAATTTCAATTTGGTTGATTTTACTTTATTTTATTCTACTCTTTTACCTGAGATTCTATGTCGATTTTGTTGCCTTAAATGCCCTGTATCAATTCATTGTTCCCTGAACATGCGTCTTCGTTATCCTCACACTCTGCTCCGCAACGTCCCCTTACTCTCCTCCTCCAAACTCGCCTCCATGGCCACCCAACCACTTTTCCGCTCCACCCCTTTCTCAAACCTCAATAAGAGCCTCTCATCTCAACGGCAACGTTTTAACCCCCGCAGAGCCTTCTTTACCGTGTTTTGTTCGAAACCCGTTCCCAAAAAGCGTCCGTTACCACTCACAGCAAACGGCTATTCTCGTTCTTCTCATGCCAGTGTCCCTAGGCCAGGTAAGGTTCTTTTCTCTATTTATTACCACTCGCCCCCTTTTCTCAATTGGGGACAGAAGGAACCTTACATACTAGCTACTAACTTTTTTCGTTTTATTAAGCTCATTTGGAGAACCCGGAGGAGGGTTTGAAGGAGATGCATTTCAAACTTTTGAAAAAGAAGTTGGAGGCTGTTGGAATGGACACCGGAATATGTGTACCGGGGCAATACAATCACTTGCTTTGTCCAGTGGTATTTTTTAGTTTTTATTTTTGTCCTCCAAAGTTGAATATGCATTTTGAATTGGAAAAAAAAAAACTTTTCGAGTACAAGTTACCGACTTTAGTGTTTTTGCACTTTGTAAACTACTGTTTCACTTGGCATCGGAATTCAGAACTAGGTTCGGTTGGCTTGGGTGCCAGTTTTTGGCTTTGGTCTTTAAATGCTGACATCCCGTCCCGCCGATCCTCTTCAACTATAGTGTGCTATATATTCATTCCTATAAAGACATGGGCTATCTTTGTTATTGGTCTTGTTTCAGGTTTTTTTTTTTTTTTTTAATAAATTTTTTTCTCCTACAAGATTGATACTAGCAATGTCTTGTCCCCTTCTTTTTGGTATGGAATAGATGTTAATAGTTTGATTTTGGTACGAGGGTCAAATGGGGGATAAATTTGTACATTTTACTGATAAATCTAATCCATAAAATTTGGTCGCCCATTTTTAGTCTCATACCTTTGGATGAGTTTGAGTTTGGTATGGAGTAAAAAATGGAGTTGAAAAATTCATGGTGCACCACTTTAAAAAAACAAGGGTTCATAGTCTGCCACTACTTCAAGACGTTTAAGACTTCTAGAAAAACAAGGATGCATTGTATAGTTGATTTTTGTTTTTGTCTGATGAACTTTTAAGATTTCTAATATTTTAGTAATGTCAATCCTGTTATAGATGTATTTTAGTTATGAACTCTAATCTTTGAAACATTTTAACTCATTATTACTCTTTACTAACGATTTTAGTGTTTTATTTCTATGATGACTTTATGTATACTAGTTACATAATTTAATGTTTTTAAACATCTTATTTTAGTGAGGCATTCGCTTTTTGGCGTTTCTCGCCTCAAGGTGAACCCCTAGCGCCTTAAGGGCGCCTTACACCTTTGACCAGCTTGAATTTGAGCCAAGGGAGTAGATTACCACAACTACTAAGACTTGTTCCACTATGTGGGGTTGACTACATGGATCAAACCTTGCCATGAGCTGAGGGAGTAGATTATGCTATTAAAATTGACAATATGTAGTTTACCAAACTAAATTTGTAAAACAAAATATATGCATCTAAATTAGTTATTATACTGGTTGATGGATTTCTTTCTCTTGTCTTGATTGTTCCTTTTTTCCCCTCCATTTCAAATCTTCATTTTAATATGGGCTGGTAGAACTATATGATGAGAGTGGTTCAGTCTCCTTGCATATATCCCATTTCATATGCTACAATGAGATTTAAACATGTTTTTGTGGTATGTTTATGGCTTTTAATACTCTATCTTTTGTGCATTAGTGTGAAGGTGGTGAATCAGGAGAAAAGAGCTTATCTCTGTTCATCGCGCATGATGGGTGTGTTATTTATTTATTTATTTTTCATAAACATATCTCTCATCTCTTATTTAACTGCTAGTGGATCATATTTCTACGTTGTTTTAATTTTTACAATTTTTGAGTTTAAGGGGGTCTGCTGTATGGGTGTGCTTTCGTGGAAAGTGTGGATGGAAAGGTAGCACACAGGTAAGATAATTTCATTTTTAAAATGTCATATCCTGGCTAACATAGGTGGATATGTAAATCAGTTCATTTTTCCTCCTTCTAATGTAGGCGTTTGCTGGTAGCCATTCACTTTCTGCAACGATGAGTCGAGTAACCCAAGTAAAGAAAATAAGAGAAATTACGGAGGAGGAGTTGCAGCTAGAACCACTTTGTAATGAGGTTATTAAATTTTACCTTACCTAATTTTTTCCTGGATCCTTATGAACTTTGCTTGTCCTATACAATTGATCTAGTTTAGGCATTGCTTATAAGAAAATTCTGCTGCCCATGCCATGATATCTTGTTCTACACAACTGAATTCGTGGTTCTCTTTCATTGGTAACGAGCTTGACTTTTGCAGGAGTCAAGCAGCAGTGTTCCCCCATCCCTCCTTCTCAGATCATTTATGGATATTTGATTTCCTGAATAGTCGGGCCCTTTTATTGAATTCATTGGCTCCAACTGATTGGATCATTCCATAACAATTAGTTTCTGTGGGCTTGCCGTGCACGATTTACAAATCTTTCATTATTGAATAACTTTCAAAAGAGACCATGAATCCTGGATTTCACTGTTGGATTTTAAGCTTTGGAGTGTAACCACCTACTGTACCAATCATATATGCATGAAATTTTGATTATAAGGTGCATTGAATGTTACCTGTGCATAATATTATGACATATAAAGGCACTAGTATACTTTGCTGCATAGTTTATCCTCATAGATTTAGTTGTTTATTTTTGGTTTCTTTGTGAGGATGGCTTATACTGTTTTGAACTCATTTCTTCTCCTCTGATAAAATTTCTTCTATGAAAAAAAAAAAAAGCTTCACTGTAGATTTCATTTTTGGTCCACTACTATGTTTTGCATTATTCTTGTCGCATAACTTTCCAAAACCAACTAAATTTGTCCCAACCACTAAGGGCCTGTTTGGTTTAACATTTTAGGGAAGGAATTACCTGAAGAGAAATTGATGTTGAAAGATTTGATTTGTTTTTTGGTTTGATTATTTTTTAAATAAGTTTAAGAGAATTGTTTTTGTTTGAATGTGATCCAACCAAAATCACTTTTAGAGACGAAATCACGTTTATCTCCTTGATTCCTTAGAAAGATAGAACGGTTGGAGTCAAAGATTATAGACCACTCAGTCTTGTCAACAGTTTATGCATGCTTGTCACTAAAGTTCTATCTCTCCATCTTAATAAGGTTTTAGGAGACAATACTTCCGAGAATCAGAGTGCTTTTGTCGCAGGAAGGCAAATTTTAGATGCTGCTTTGGTAGCCATTGAAGTGGCTGATGATTTGAGGACAAGGTCTAAGCAAAGGCTAGTTTTTAAGTTGGACTTTGAAAATGCCTATGGTAGGGCCAACTGGAGTTTCTTGGACAAATTGTTTCAGAGAAAAGGGTTTCGTTGTAGATGGAGGAATTGGATCTCAGGTTGTCTTAATATGAGTACTTTTTCTGTGATTATTAATGGAGAGCCAAAATCTTGGTTTAAAAGTCAAAGGGGTTTAAGGCAAGGAGACCCGGTATCCTCTTTTCTATTCACTTTGGTTGTAGATGTTCTAAGCCTGTTGATCTCTAGTGAAATTGAGAACGTCAGAACATGTAAATTAAAGGAGTCAAAGTGGGTTTTGAAGGGATTTTAGTCTCTCACTTGCAGTTTGCTGATAACACCATTTTGTTTCTAGAGAATGATAAAGACAGTTTGTTCTTTTTCAAATAAACCCCTTGGTTGAAAATGAACTAGTCCAAAAAATGATTAGCTGGAATCAATATTGCCCCTCAAGCCCTCTCTTGCACCTCTTCTCTAGCAGGTTGTCAGACTCCGGAATGTGTTTTGAGTGTTTCCTTAGGTGGGAACCCCATATTTGCTTCTTTTTGGGATCTTACTGTGGAAAAGATTTCTAAGTGCCTTGGAATTTGGAAAAGAGCTTATTTTTCTCATGGGGGTCGGATCACCCATGTCTTTCAAGTATACTGCTATACTTCCTATCTTTGTTTTGTATATTAGTGGGGGTTGCAAATATTATTGAAATGATCATGAGGGACTTTATTTTGGTCAAGTGCTTTGGATATGGAACATGTCTACTTGGTCAGTTAGGAGGTGTGTTTTCGCCCTAAGAAGGAAGGTGGTTTGGGTCTGGGCAACGTGGATTCTAAAATTTTTGCTTGGGCGGCTAAATGGTTATGGTCTTTTCCTTTAGCGTTCAGGACTCCATTTCCTCTTGGGACTTCCACTTTTTTCGAAATCTTAAAGATAGTCATCTAAGTTAGTTTTCATATTAGGTCTCCTATATACTATTATGTTGTCACCTAGACTTGACATAAGATTTTGGTCGAGGGGTGTAAAATGGGTTGATTGACCTGACGAACCCGACGAAACCAACCGTCCCAAATCCACTCGGGTTGAGTTGGGCAATCGGTTGAAACCCAATGAACCCAACGAAACCAACTTTTTTTGTTTTATTTATAAAATAATAATAATAAATAGTAATAATAATAATAATAATAATAATAAATACCCTTACCCTGATTTAGTGATGTTAATACAAGTTTGTTATAAAAAATACAAACGAAAAAAGGCTAAAAAAATAGCTCAAAAATAGTCCAAAAACAGTCTAAAAAGTGTAGACCCAAAAGAAAGAATACTTGATGGACCTACCCAACCCACCCTGCCTGACTTCGACTCGAGTCAAGTCAGGTCCACCCCACAAAAATACACCACCTGACTTGACGACGGGTTTGTCTGATCGAGTCAAATACCCCCTTAAATCCCACCTGACGCATACCCCTATTTTGGTCTCTTGAATCCTTTGGGCTATCCTCTTGTAAATCATAATTTCAGGTTTTAACTCATTCCTCAAACATAACCTCTTCCCACCTTGAAAAACCCATTTGGAAGTCTAAAGCTCTCTGTAAAGTCAAATCCTTTCTTTGAATAGTTGTGCTTAACAAATTTAATACTAATGAGATGATGCAGGTTTAGAGGCCACATAAGACTTTCCCTTGATGTGTGCTATGTGTGGTGTGAATTCAGAATTAGTTACACATTTGTTCTTGCATTGTTATATGGTTGGCTCCTTATGGAACTGTTTGTTTGGTATCTTGGATGAGTGCTGGGTGCGCCCTTTGACCTTAGATTGGTTCATATTGATTAGTTATGCTGGATCTGGGAGTAGAAGGAAGCAAATGTGTCATTTTTGCTACTGTTAAGTGTATTTGGCTTGAGCTCAATTCTTGCGTTTTTAATGACAATTTTTCCGATAAGCATGTTATTTGGGATATAATTAAGCATATGACTTCAACTTGGTGTAAAGCACATAATTTCTATGGAGGACTTTCCTTCTTAGATATGTTGAGAGATTGGAAAGCCCTACATCATTGATGGTTTTTTGGTTTACTATTGTTTTTGTATAGATGATCTCTTGTCCTCTCACCTTTTGTATCTATCTTCTCCTCTTATTAATACAATTCTTTTATTTTTTTTAAAAAGAAAATTTAAGGTTGAGTAGGTGAGTGGTTGTAATTTGTAAATGCAACGGTAATAATAGAATTTCATTTTAAAAGTACTTCTCCTTAATTGAAGAGTAACTTCAAAGATACTTCCACCAAAAGTAATTTTGAAAACTTAGAATTAAGTTTGATCTTATACAAATAAAAGCCATACAAACACACTGTACATCCTCATTGTCATTCAACTAGAATTACGTTCATGAGCCCAAACCATAAAACAAACAGGTTCTAACACTTTCAGAAAGAAGAGACACATTATGAGAGGAGGATAAGCTAACAACCTAAAGACACAAATTATCTTTTCAAGTTGGACAATGCCAATAGCATTTATGTCAGTATGACTCTGTGATAGTTGCTTATGTTATTAAATGTTTTGGATAAATTTGTTTAAAAGAGGCAAATTGGTTGTTAGTATTCAATGTCCCTCATCTGTATCTGTTACTGTGTAAATATGTAGAGCATGGTTTTTTTGCCGGTGTTTCAAAATTTATTTATTGTCTTGTATTATTTGCATGTATGTATGAAATAGCACAATTGTATTTCAATTGAATAAGCAATTATTGTTGATTCTTGAGTTCTACCCTTACTATGCTATGCAGTTGCCAAAGTCTAACAGGCTTGCATGTACTCATTCTGCACTCTTATAAATTTATCATTTATTTCTCCGCTGCAAATCCTCCTTTATTGAACACTTTTCTCTTTGTGGTTCAAGGCTTTAATGTTATGTCCTGTTTGTTTTGGTTATGATATGAAGGTAAAAAAGGGAAAGCAGCCGGCCAATTTTCATAAGCTGTAATTCAAACAAGCCTTTAAGTGATTCAAAAATTGATATCTGATGTATATCCTGCTCTGTGTGTTTTATGCTTATGATGGAGTTTCTCAATATTGTTGGTAGTAAATTTGATATTTATTTGTTCAATTGCAAGCAATGCAGTGAATGCAACTTTTTTTGCCATATTTCAGCTGGTCGCATATTTTGCAGAGCGCATGATTTCAAAGCGGACTTTGGAGAGAAATGCTGTCAAGCAGAGAAAATATGACGATCAGGTGCATTGAACCACTAAATGATGAAGATAGAGTTTGAGTGACACACAATTACATTTTAAGATAACAATCATCTAGTTAGTAAACACCAAGCTAGGCATGTTAGTACTGTAATTTTTTACCTTTTTTTTTTTTTTGATAAAAGAAGATTTTTGTTAAGATAAAGAAAGGAAGATACAAAGATAAAGGAGGACAATTGGTTTAGGTTTGGGCTCTCACCCCAAAATGGTGAGGGTTCGAATCCCACTGACCGATGTGAGGGCTTTGTTGGTGGGTGATCTGTAAGTACCTCTGTAAGCGCTCAGTGAGCCTGGAGGCATGCCCTGACCTTGGTGGGATACTGATGCCTACCTCCACCTAAACTTTTCACCATAAAAAAAAGATAAAGGAGGACAAGAGATTCTTTTTACAAGAACATTGGCTAACCAAAGAGAAAAATATCAATAAAATAAAGCTTTCCAATCTCTCGACATATCTAGAAGAGAAAATACCTCTAAAAAGACCATGAGCCTTACACCAACTAGGGTCTTGCCTAATCTTACCCCTAAGGCTTGCTTGCTTGGAATTCTTTCATAAAAACTACGAGAATTGTGTTCCAACCAAATACACCAAGTAGTGGTGTAGATTGCGCATTGCCACGAGGATTTAACTAACTTCCTTTTCCATAGTTAACATAACTAGCAACAAGAATTGGTCTAATGTTCTAGGGTACACCCAACACTCAAGATTTTGAAAATGTATTCCATACAGATCAAACCACAGAACAATGTAATCTTTTGGGAGAGATGGTTCTTGACAGCTAGAAACAAGTCAGAAAAGAAAACATGAAGAATGAGGAAAATGACCTTGTGTGACCCCTATGTGTGGCGCGTGGTCGAAAACGCAAGAAAAGAAGGTGGCGTGTATGGGCACTTGAGCAGCCGGTTGGATGATGGGCTCTCTGACCTCATTGGATCAACAACAATGACAGTAGGAAAAGAAAGAGATATTTTGAAATTCAAATAACGAAGAGAGGAGAGAATGCTCATGGGTTGACCAGTGTACAATGGCTAATTAAGCTTGCTGTTGCTGGTACTATTATCAAACATTGAACAGATCATACATATACTTTTCCAGATAGAAGACTTATGGATATAATATTCTGTATATGAGAATATGTATGTGTGTGTGTGTGTATCGTGTGCATCAATTGTTCCTCTACATCTTTGTTTTTGTTTATTTGGTTTCTTTCATTGAAAGAAAGATAACAGTGCAAAATATTTGACTGGTTTTAATGTTTACTAGAAAATGAACTTCTGTTTAATATTAACTTGAAACAATGCAGTGTTCTACTTATTTCAGTTAAGCAAAGATTATCAGTGATTTTTTACTTAAAAGAAATACTAGTTCAATTGTATTTGATGGTAATAAATAAGCATTTACTCTCTTAAGTGTGTTAATGTAGCTAGTGTGCCATCCCAACTCTTTACTTTACAAGTCAGTGACCTTGTTACTAATTGTTTCTGCAATCTATGTTTGGTAGATTGTTATTGCGTTCACCTATTGTCGAAATGGAGCACTTATTAGTTGCAAGTATCGAGATATTAACAAGAACTTCTGGCAGGTATAAGCAATTTTTGTTGCTGTACATATTTAATATGATGTGAATTAACTAATTATAAAGGTTGGTGATGATGATGAAATTACATGGTAAGCAGCTCTGCTACTAATTAGGGTAGTCAATAGCAGCAGATTGTTCCACTATAGCGGTAGTGTGAGCCAAGTGACAACCAACGGCGACTGAAGGTCGTTTGCATCACGGTTAGGCCTCGATTGGTACATTGTATAGGATAAGACATAATAGTATTAGATCTGATAGTATTAGGTCTGATAGTATAGTATAAGAAATACACTGTATATATTTGCCCACTATCCTATGTTTGGCGCGTTCACAAGTGACTTTATAATTTTATCATAATTAAATTAAAAAAATACTTAAAATCTATCTTTAATTATTTACTCTATTTTTATTTTACCCTTTCTTCGCCACCCACCTATCCCTATCCCCACCATCATCGGCCATCATCATCACCACACCACCACCACCACCATCTCCACCCAACTGCTAAAACCCCCAAATACATTAATTCAACCCATTAAAATCAAAATCACAACAACAACAACAAAACACATTAATTAAAAATATAAAAAACACAAAATTTGGGGAAACTGCAAAGGAATGATGCAATTGAAAATTATCAAAATTTTCACAAAGCATGTATGAAATCGAACTTGATGGGCTTCTGCATGAATCCAAAGAGACGGTAAATTGTCAAATAATTATTTTACGGACAACTCAGAGGCTTGGCTTGTTTGAAGAAAGAGTGCTTCAGTGGCTTTTCCACTAACGGCCTCTTTGTTGGAACTTTTACCAAGCATATAGCAATCATTTCCTTTAAAGACTGTCAAACTTATTATCAATTAGGGAAAGGTGCGGAAAAGGATGTGCTTGGAAGTGCATGGAGTGGAATTTGCAAGGAACCCACAATTGTTGTGTGAGCAGCGGCGACTGCGACAAGTGGCAGCAGAGGTTGGCTGTGGGTGGTGATGATCAGTTGTGGGTGACGGTGGGCGGCAATCGACAATGGTGGGCGGTTGGCTGAGAGTGATATGGTGATCGAAGAAAGGAAGTGAAAATGGAAGGTCAATTTGGAATTTTTTTAAAAAAAAAGATAAAAAAAAATAATAATATACGATCTAATCAGGCCTCTTGAGGTGTGATAACTTACTACAATGATTGTAGGATAAAATTGGATAAGTTCGTATAATATTACTATCCGGTGTTACGCTAAACGCATGATGAAATCTAATTTCATAGTATTAAGTAACACTATCAGGTCTTACACGACGTAAGAAACGGGGCCTTGGGCTTGTGGGTGGTTGCCAGTCTAGTAGCTGCGATGGTGTGGTGGGCTGAAAACTCAAAAATGTCCTTCCATATGCCCTTTATTGATTATTCTAGATGCTTGTGTTGTGATTTCACATTCGATGCGGGATTATCTCCTTTCGTCCTTCTTTCTCTATCTGTTTCTCTGCTTCCATTAACCACAAAATGTCTTCAATTTTCTCTGGATGCTCTGCATTAACCCACTTCAACCAGCAACTGCGGCTTCTCTGGCAACTGCTGCTCTTCCCTTTGACAATTACTACTCCGGTGTTCCTCAACCTCTACACTTTTCTTTTCCAGTAATCCACTGTAGCCACCAGAGAGAGATTCCAGCTACCCGTTTGATTGAAGGTTTGAGTCACTTCCTCCTCTTTATGTTCTCTAGCTCTCTCTCTGCTGTCCCTTTAATGTTTGTTCTTTTGCTGTGCTGTTCCTCTATCTTCTCTTCTGTTTTTTCTCAAATATTTCTTCCATGTTTTTTTGTTGTTCCTCATCTGTGTTACTTTGATGCCCTCTTTCTTCTCAGCTTCAATTTCTCATTAATTTCAAATTTCAGTTAGAATGTTTCTTTTTTCCCTTCACTCAAACTCATGTTCTTCAATCGATGACCTATCTTTTAGGCTTCGGACAGATCTTTATGTTCCCAAGACTGGACAATATATGCTCTTTCTTAGACCAACTTCTCGTGCTAAGAAGGTATCCCAAAATTGTATCTTGATAAAGTCTGTTTTCTTTAGCCCCTATTTGGCAACTCCTTATCCTCGCATAAGTTCCTAAACATTTCGGATTTTCTTGCTCTGTTTCAACAAGTTTTACTTCACATTTTTTGGTAAGAACTTTGGGAGAACCACACTAGAAAACTAGCCATCGTAGTTGGGGAGTTTAGGGCCTTATAAACTCCAAACTAGAATCTCATACTTTTGATGTGTGACTCAAGTCCCATACCTTGAAAATAGATCCTAATATTCCACCATGCTTTGCAGTCCCGACCGTCACGTAGGCTGGTTGTGAACTAGCCTCTTTTGACTAGTCCCAAGTGAACATTGCAATGTTGGAAGCCTTTACTTTCCTTGCAGGTGAGGAATGGTTCCTATTTACCTTTTGGGAGGATAACTGGGTAGGCGATTCCTCCTTTAAGTTTTCTTTCCCTCGTCTATACCGTCTTTCTTCTTTTCACAATGCTCTTATCTAGAACTTTTATAGTGTTCAGGACACTATTATCTTGGGATTTTCACTTTTTTTGAAATTTGATTGATAGAGTCTTCTGAATCAGTTGTCCTTTTGGTTCTCCTTGATTCTGTTAATGTCTTCCACCTCATATAAAAGATTGTGGTCTCTAGATTCCGCTGGGTTGTTCACTTGCAAGTCTTTTTTCCCGTTTCTAACTCACTCGTTGCTTTCACCCTCTTTTCTCCTTGAGAAACTTATTTTGAAGTCCAAACCTCCTTGTAAGGTCAAATCCTTTGTCTGGGCAGTTGTGCTTAGTAGAATTAAAACTAATGCCGTGTTGAAGGTTCAAATGCCTCATAAGACTATTTCCCCTAACGTGTGCGTGTCATGTTTGGTGTAAATTCAGAATTAGTTGCACACCTTTATTTGCCATGTTCAACGGCTAGCCCCTTGTGGAATAATCTGTTGACCTGCAACCCTAGATACCTTTTTGCTGACTAGATTTGTTGGCTTTTGGAGATGGAAAGAAGCTAACTACCTGTGGCAATGTACAACTTTTGCCACTATTTGGTGCATCTGGCTAGAACGCAACTCTCACGTCTTCAATGACAATTTCTCAGACATTCATGTTTTGTTTGAGAAGATTAGGCGTTTATCACCTGTTTGGTGTAAAGCTCATAATCTCTTTAGAGGATTCTCCCTCACAGATATTTTGAGAGATTGGAAAACTTTACTCCATTGATAGCTTTAGTAATTTTTGGTTTTTGTTCGTCTCTTTACAGAGGATATCTAATGCTCTTGTTTTATACAATTATCTTCTTCTCTTATTGAAATTCTTCTTTTAATAAAAAACCATTGCAATGCCTGCTTGACCAGCCCCATTGTTCAATTGCAACTTAGTAACATGGTGGAAGACTTTGATACCATCTGATGAGAACTTTGGGAGAACCACACCACAAATGCTCACTATTTAGGTTGGAGAACCTAAGGCCTTATAACATGGTGGAAGACTCTGGTACAATCTTAAGAATTGATTGAGCCTAGCTCAAATCTAAAAGCTAGCTCATGGGTGTAGGGATAATTTTATATATAAAGGCTATCTAGGCCTTATCCCTTAGCAATATGGAACTCTAACACCATCCTTCAAATTATGTTATACCTTTTTCTCTTTTACCCCTCAATTTTCCTCAACCTATGGGTATTTTAGGAATAGCAAAGTTTGGATACCAAAAATAGTAAAAAAGGGGAATCCCCTTTATTAATAGTGTACATATGATCAACATCTCTCTCTCTTTCTCTCTACCCATTTTCTTACTTGTCTTATTGTATAATAGGATCATGTTGGAATATATTTTGTTACAGTCTCTTAACTCCCTTTTCTGTCGGTTGCTAACCTTTTTGTTTCTTGTTCATATATTTCTGAATTTATAACTATTGCATATTTGCCCTTAATATCCTTATATTTCAGGAAGCGAACACTGAAAAGATCTTTTATGGATTAGATGACATAGAGGGGCAAAGTGATATTATCATTGTATGAATTCTGATTCCACCCTCTGTAGAAAATTTTCGAAGATTAAAGTTTTTTCTTCAAATAATAGTCTTATAATGTAGGTTGAAGGTGAAATGGACAAGCTGGCAATGGAAGAAGCTGGCTTCCTTAATTGTGTGAGTGTTCCTGATGGTGCACCTCCGTCAGTCTCCGCAAAAGAGTTGCCACCTCTAGAGAAGGTGTGTCTTACGCTTAACATGTGTATATTTTTATCCAATGTCATTCTTTTTTGTGGTCCCTTCTGTAGTGATCGAAGCTTATGCTTTCCATCATTCTGTAAAGCTAGGATACAAAGTATCAGTATCTGTGGAACTGCAAAGATCATCTAGAGAAGGTATGTACGTATTATTCTTCCACTTTTTCTGATGTGCAGAAACTAATGGCTTTTATCAACTTTATCAATATTTTAATTTTAGGCATCTCGGATTATACTTGCCACTGATGGGGATCAACCTGGTCAGGCCTTAGCCGAGGAGCTTGCACGTCGCCTTGGAAAAGAAAGGTTTAGATGTTTTTGACATGATTCTACTACTTATAGGCATTCTTACTGACATATTTGAGAAAATTTTGGGCAATTATGCTTATAATACCCTGATTATTTGATTTTCCCCCTTCAGAGTAGTATGATTTTAGTATTTTTTGTACTCTGCATTCTGTTTTATCTAATTGTATCATGTTTTTAGAAAACAAGTGGCTAAGACTTTGTAGAGATAAACTATTTTTGGGTTGCTTTTGTGTGTGTTAAGGATAAAATAAATATATGGGTTAAATAAGTCTTTGGCCCCTAATAAATAACTTTCTTTGAAAGTGCGCCCTCATAAAAAAATTGAGTTTGGTTGATAAATATTTTTTGTTTGATTTTGCCCCCTACCATTAGCAGGGGATGTTAACTGCTGAGGTGGTGGTTAGTCATGCCACGTGTCAGCATCTTAAACCTCTATCCATGACCCACCGTTGAGACTCCTAACTCGACCCGATTCCCTTCTCTTTGTCATCACCTCTCACACTCATCTTTGACCACCACCACCGGCAAGCCCTCTGTGACCACCACCAATTCCACCACCCATGGTCTCTTTCTCACCACCGTCACTGCGAGCTCTCTCTTTCACCATCACCACCACAAACTCTACACTTGTAGCCCTCCCTCACCACCACCATGATGATAACCACTCAAGACCACCACCAACACTCCTTGGTCCTTGCTCTCACTCACCACCGCCACCACCAGACTTACGACGTCTCTCACAACATCTTCTTACAACAACCTAGTAAAAAAAGCAGCTGCAACACACAAGCACCATCTCATTCCTCTTTACTTCCACAACAACAATACATCATATAGTGGCAAAGTTGGGTGTGAGAAGGAAGACCGATGACCGACCGATGACGATTTCGAGCTTCTCGTCTTCCTTTCGCTCTGCCATGTCAGATCTTTGCACGACAATGATTTTGAGAATGAACTGTGGCAAGGACAAGATCTGAGACCACTGTCGTGGCCCAACCTCGTTGAGATGCACAAACTCTTCAACCACGGAGGGGCAATGTGATGGGCTTGCGGCGAAGGGTGATTTGCAGCGGCAAAGGCTCGTGATGACAAAGTGGGAAGCTTGGCGGCGCCGTGGAGTGTGATATTCCGTTGGACGGTGGTGGGTGAGATGGTGGTTTGGAGGTTGGTGATGATGGTGGTTCAATTCTTGTGGATGTTAGTGGTGGCTTTGGTTTTTTGTATGTGGTGAATGGCTCTAAAGAAATGAGATGAAGTGAGAGAGAAGATTGATTTGGGCAGATCTCGATGTGGAGGCCAGCGAGTCGTGGAGCTTCAGATCTTGACGGGGCTATGGAGAAGAGGCTTGGGGGAGGTCGTTGGAGGGGGAAGGAGGTGGAGGAATGCTGACGATAGAGGAGAGGTGCAAGGGGAGGTCTAGCAAAGACTGAAAGGGTGGATCGAGTGAGATGAAAGAGGGTGGATTTTCCTTTTTAAAAATTGGGTTAGGGGCGAGTTGTGTCATTGTCGGTCAGGTTATGGCTGATGTGACACGTGTCCATTCTAACAGACATGTCACCATTTAACGCTTCCTGCTAATGGCAAGGGGCAAAAATAAATTTCTTTTTTTTTTATAGTACCAAATCCAATATTTTTTTTATGAGGGTGCAGTTTCAAAAAATGTTATTTATTAGGGGGTCAAAAACTTATTTAACCTTAAATATATTAATATATCTTTGACTAATCTAAATTGATTCAATTTATTTTAGGTTGATTTGTAGAGATCTTTACCATTATATGTAGATTCTCTTTCTAACCTATAAATAAACACATCTCCTTGTAATTAGATACACAACAATTCAATAATCCTATTATCATATTTTCCTTATTATTTCATTGAATTTTGTATCTTATCTCTTCACCATGAAACTTAGCATGATATTAGAGCCATGCAACGCTCCATGAGCCTTTTTTCCACTCTTGCTTTTCTGAGTTCTTTGAACTCATCTGTTTTTGACTTCCCTCCTGTGTCACCCTCTCCAATAGCTCCCTACACCCATTCCTTCTTGTTAGCCGGTCAACCACCGTCTGCCGCCATTTCCATCTACTGGTGAAGTTTTTTGGCGTCGTTTCCGCTCAGCAACCCTACTACCGTGTTCACCTGCCAATGTGTCACCTACCCTTGTTGGTTGAGTCCCATTCTGAGCTCCAACGTGCCTCCATGTGCCACCAAATAGAGTTTATGACACTGTTCACATGCTGACACAACTGCTGCGCGTGACGACATGACCTCTGCCGTCTTTGGCCGCCGCTTGCACTGCCGTACTCGAATCATCTTGCTCGTTCTAGCTGTTGCAAGATATTTTGGTTTTTGTTTTTGCCCTTACTCTGACCTATGCTTGCTGTAGGTAACCTTGTTAACTTACTGATTTCTTGTCTCTTTTTTGCTGTGCCATCCTTCCCAGCAGCCTGTAGCCCTTGTCTGCCTCTGTTACAGTCGTCGACTGCCTTACTCGACTCCCTTTCTGATTGTTGAAGCCACCAATAGGTTCGCCAGAGCATTTCAAGCCTGTTCATGGATCTACCACCTCCGTTCGTTTGTTGGTTTCACTGCTTTATTCTCGTGCTTAGTACTGTGCCTACACTAGTTGTTCCATCTCCAAAGAGCTAGTCACCGCTTAGCAACCTAGTCTTCCAGCAATTCCTCCACTGTGCCTTATTCCAGGTTCTGGAAGCCCATTTCGTGGAACAACTGCTTGTCTACCAACTCCACTCCACCACTGCGCTTTTTCTTGTGGTTGCTGAACTCAATTCACGTGCAAGAAGCCTATGCCTCCGTGTAGCCTTTGCCACTGTGCTACCTCTGCCTCCCCGCTTAATTGTGACTAGCTTAATAGTGGGTGAACTTTAGCTTGAGAGGGAGTGTTAAGAATAAAATAAATATATTAATATATCTTTGATTGATCTAAATTGATTCAGGTTGTTCTAGGTTAATTTGTAGAGATCTTTACCATTATGTATTGATTCTCTTTTATTCTATAAATAGGCACATCTCCTTGTAATGAAATAGACAATAATTCAGTAATACTATTATCGTATTTCCCTTATTATTTCTCTGCCTTTTGTGTTTTTCCTGTTCTCTATCATGAAACTTAATAGTGAGTGAAGTTATGTTGAAATTATAGGGTTTAGACCAACAAGCTCTTTGATGAGTGGTAAGCAATTTAGTCTCCTGTAAAGATAAAACCAGAAGTTCGACTTAGTAACCTTAAATGTTCCATCCTTAGAATTGCAATAACTAGGTTTTCTACAATTTTTCCAATAAATAAATTGCAGGGTTTAGCACAGGAAGGAAGAAACGAAAGAATATATACTTTGATAATAGGGCACTATTGATATGACGCAGTAAATTTTCAATATGATACAAATAACAAACCCCTCTATTTATACTAGTACTGCACTCATAATCCTATAAGGAGTCTAATCATGAATTATTATAATGTAATAAATATGGAGACCCATTCCTTAGTGATAGCCTAATATAACTTGTAATATTATAGGGTACAATTATGATATGAGTTAATTTTTTTTTTTGGAGATTAGAGAATGTTTGAAAGAATTGCTTGCTCCATTAAAATACAGGATTTAAAGTAGGGTTGCTTATTTGTCATTAGTTTTATTCTCCTTACGATGTTTCCGAAGCTTGATTGTTACATATATAGAATGGATGTTTTCACTATTGTATGCATGTTCTTTTTCTTATAATTTTTTTCATTGATTTGAAAATATGATTTGGGAGGGTTTATTTTGCTGTTTTTTACGTGTTTTACATAATCTGTTGATAATATTCTTTTGAATTGAAGAGTAACCTCTCTTGTGCTTGCAGATGCTGGCGGGTCAGATGGCCTAAAAGAAGGGCAGATGAAAGTTTCAAGGATGCGAATGAGGCAAGTCGTTAATGCACAATTCTCCTCTCAACCCTGCGCCCGCAAAAAAAGAAAAAGAAAAAAGTGGTGCAGGTGGTTTATTATTTTTTTTCCTTCTTTCTTTTCTGTAGACAATTGATATGGAACCTGGAGGATACATTGATCCCGAAACTCTAATACACATTTTGACTCAGAACAAAGAATAAGAAATACCTTCCCTACTAAACCCCTAAGGACCCGCCATTCGAAACGTAGATAATTGGGTTTAGAGCAAGAAATTGAGATCACCTTATAATGAGTTACCTAATTTCTTGATGCAATAAGCAAAACAAATCACTCACTTTGCAAAAACAAATTCTTAAATTTCTATTAATCAAAAGTTGTGGCTCTTCATGTCTGTGGAGGTATTTATAACCTCTCAGGTTAAAATTTAAACTACAGAAAAAAAACAAAAGATAAGCCTCATTTAAACTAAAGATTCTCCATAGTAATAGACCTAAGATTGAGCTAAAATAAAACAAATTTAAATGCTCTAAATATTTAAAATAAATAAACAAAACACAACTAAAATAAGATAATAACCCAACATGACCCGAATAAGATAAGGTCAATTCGTAGCATGTTGAAATCTCCATCTTGTCCTCTAGTGATGTAATGTTCAATTTATTTATTATTTCTGCCCTCCTTGTGTATGTATCATTCTCTCCCTCTTCAAATAGATTTGTCCTCGAATCTTCCAATAATGAAACCAAATTCAATCAACAGGTTCAAACATCACATTCATTTTTCCCTCATGCAGTTTTTGGGCCAACCTACTAAACTTCTCAATCATTGCTTGTGGCTTCAAGTTCATTGCTCTAGCTTTCTTTGCCTTGCGCACATCATCAACATGTAATAAAGTTTGTGGTACCTCGTTTGAGAATACCTCTTTAGATTCCAATTTACCTAGAGAAGATTGTTGAAGTTTTACTGAAGCAAGATATATAGTTGAAAGAAAATATCAGAGAATGTGTGTAAATTGAATGTATTTTTCACTATTTCTTAGAGTACAGAATGATTTACAATATATAGGCATTTTATAGTTATTGCTAAATACTAAATTGCCTAAAATTGAATATTCACATCTAATCATGTCCCTAATTATATCTGAAAATATAAAAATAAATATGTGCATAATCTAAACATATCTCAACACTCCCCCACAAGTTGGTGAATGAATATCTATCATTCCCAACTTGCATGTAAGTTCTCGAAACCTTTTTGTTGGAAGTCCTTTCGTCAACACATGTTCTAGTTGAAGCCTAGAAGGAACATGGGTTATGGTTAATAATCCCCTGTCCAACTTTTCCTTGATAAAGTGCCGGTCAATCTCAACGTGCATACTTCTGTCATGTTGGATTGGATTATGCCCAATGCTGATTGATGATTTATTGTCACAAAAATCATCATTGGAGTTTCACATTTTATACTCATCATCTAATATGATTTTCATCCATAACAACTCGCACACTCCTTGTGCCATAGCCCAAAACTTTGCATTAGCACTTGACCGAGCAATCGCATTTTGCTTCTTGCTCCTCCAAGTCACCAAATTTCCTCCCAAAAACATGCAATAACCTGAAGTTGACCTTATGTCAACAAGGGAACCCGCATAGTCGGCATCAGTGTATACTTCCATGGACAAACTTTCACCCTTTTTAACAATCCTCTTCCAGGTGTAGCTTTAAGGTACTATAAAATTCTATCCACTGCTTGCATGTGTCTCACTCATGGGTCATGCATGAATTGGCTAACAACACTTACAACATATGCCAAATTTGGCCTAGTATATGTTAGGTATATCAATCTCCTGACCAACCTCTTATATAATGCTTTATCAACCATAGGACTAGTGAGTTTGCTCAATGGGAATGCTTGTAGCCAAGTTTTCCAGTTTCTTTGAGAAGATCTAAGATATATTTCCTTTGTGAAATGAAGATACCTTCTCTGGAGCAAGCAACCTCAATCCCAAGGAAGTACTTTAGTTTCCTAAGATCTTCAATTTCAAATTCAGCTGCTAATCTTGTCTCCAAATGCTTCTTTTCATCACCTGAAATAATGATGTCATCCACATATGCAAGAAGAACGGTAAGTTTTCCTTCAAGTGTATGCTTAAAGAAGCGAGTATGGTCTCCTTGACTCTGCCTGTATCCAAGTGACACCATTGTTTTTGTAAACCTTTTGAACCACGCACGAAGGGATTGTTTCAAGCCATACAAAGCCTTTTTAAGCCTGCACACCTTGTTTCTTCCATTGGTAACATCATACACGGGAGGAATCTCCATGTAAACTTTCTCTTCCAAGTTCCTATGTAAGAATGCATTCTTAACATCGAACTGATGTAATTCCCATCCAAATGAGATGCAAGAAAGAACAAGATTCTGACTGTGTTCAGCTTTGCTATCGGTGCAATAGTCTCCTCATAATCAATTCCATATGTCTGTGTGTACCCCTTTGTGACTAATCTTACGTTATATCGATCTAGAGCACCATTAGATTGATATTTCACGGTGTATATCCGCCTGCATCCCACTAATCTTTTTTCTCCTGGTCTATCAATGATCTCGCATGCACAACATTCTTAACATGCTCATCATTATTATTAGAATAATCTTCGAAATGTGACATATCATTGTCACCACTAGACTCATCATCACCATCACCTTTGGATTCAGATACTATTTCATTCTCCTTACGGACCATGGTTAATTCGTTTGGGCAAACATATATAAAATGACTCAAATCTTGACACTTGAAACACTTAATTCCATTGAGCCAAGAAGTAGCAGTAGAAGAAGAGGAATCATAAGTGCATTTTGAATTGTGCAATTGTGGATCTTTCTTCCTTTTATCCAACACCTTTTTTCGTTGAACCTAAACCTCTATTCCTCAGATTGCCTTGTTTGCTATTTTTGGATATAGCTTGCACCACCGCCTTTTTTCCTCTAATCCATCTCATCAAGTCTACTATTTATCTTTTGAAATTTAGCCATAAATGTCTTGTACATCATCTTCAAGGTTGATATCTCTTCAACCAATTAAATATCTTGTAAAAGTGTTAATAAAATAATCTCACCACTCTTCTCATGTGTTTCCACTTAAAAGATGTATACTCGTGTTTGCACTCAAATTGGTTTTTATCCTCGTTTGTGCTTACCACTCTTGCCTTTTATATTTCTTGTTCACTTTAGGATGTTGCACTTCAAAAATTAAACCAAACTCAAACTAAAAAAAATTCCCAATTATTATTTAATGAGAATACAAAAATGAGAGGCCCAAAAAAAAGAGAGAGTCAAGACTAGGAAATAGAAACACAAACTAAGAGACAAATTAAAATTGGCTCAAGAAAACACAAGATCAACAAGGAATGGACACTAACACTAATTACTTGCAATGGGACCTATAGACGAGAATTTGGCTATTGTGTACTAATTGGAGGCAATCTCATTTCTTGCTAGAGTAAGAAGTAGAATGTGGTTGCAAGGTCTAGTGTTAAAGCAGAGTATCGTGCTATGGCCATCCATCACATGTGAACTTATATGGCTCAAGCAACTTCTCATGGAGCTTTAGTTTGGGGAAATCAAACACATGACTTTTGTTTGTGACAATCAAGCAGCTTTGCATATTGACTTTAATCCAATTTATCTTGAAAGGACCAAACATATTGAGGTGGATTGTCACTTCATCAAAGAAAGGATTTTATCTGAAGATATCACCACAAGCTTTGTCAATTCACATGATCACTTGGTAGATGTTTTCACTAAGCCTTAAGAGTTCCTAGAATAACATAACTTATCTATGTGACAAGCTTGGTGCATATGATCTGTATTGTCAAGCTTGAGGGGGCATGTTAGAATATGTAAATATCTGTAATTGATATGATTAGGATGTTAGAATCTGTAGTTAGGGAAAGATTATATTTGTATTTAAGCCGAAGTCTCTACAAAAATCAGACTCCGTTATGTAGTTGAAACACATGAAATTCAAATGTCTTTTTCTCTTCTCTTTTTTCTCTTCTCTTTTTCTCTCAACATGAACTAAAGATAAACACCATAGCAATAGATCTAAGATTGAGCTAATAAAATAAAGCGAATTTAAATGCTCTAAATACTTGAAATAAATAAACAAAACGCAGCTAAAATAAGATAATGACCTAACATGACCCTGTTATGACAAGTTCAATTTGTAGCATGTTGGAATCTCCATCTTGTCCTCTAGTGATGTAATGTCAAATTTATTTATTATATTTGCCCTCTTTTGCACTTATCACAACTGTTGGATACCGCTTTTCTTTCCAAAAAACAAAAACTCTTGGGATATTCTGGAAGAATTTCAATTGACAATGATGATGCATTTAACACATGGAACATGTTAGTGTCGCTTGGAAATTTATGACTGCATACTCTTGAGTTAGAATTATTTATTTTCCCTTTCTGGGGCTTGCCATTCATGATGGTCTAACATTTATGCTTCTATTGACATAAAAGACAGAGTATATTCTCCTCTCTATAGTTTGTTTATCTCAACTTCTTATGTTGTGCCATTTAAAGTTGTTTCTATGTGATTTTGTTCTTTGATAACTGTAGCAACCATATAACATATTCGCAGGTTCTCATGTATTTGGGTGCTGATGCACTGAAGGAAGTAATTGAGAACGCAGAACTGTATCCCATACGTGGATTGTTTAACTTCCGAGATTACTTTGATGAAATTGATGCATATTATCATCGAACTTTAGGATATGAATTTGGTGTCTCAACTGGGTGGAATAATCTGAACGAGTTGTACAATGTAAGAGCAGTTTATTGCATTTCTGTATCTTCTTAATGTGACACTAACATCTTGAATATTTGTTTGTTTTTTGTATTTTCAATGGTAGGAATTTTTAATTTTTAATTTGAAAATTGAAGATTATTTAATATGATACTAATGAATTCTTAAGAAGATATTAGTGAAGATTCAAGTTCTTAGTGGTTTGTAATAAATTGAAAGTTTTCAAGTCTGAACATGTAATAAGATATCAATGAATTATTTCCACACCTAACGTATTAATAAGATTCAATTTTTTATTCTATGTAATAGGATATTAGTGGAAATTCTAACTGTAAATATTTTCTTCAGTAATTTATTATGACATGTCAAAAATTTGATGAGACATTAGTGTCACAAGAAATAGTTTCTACTAGGCAGAATTTTACAAACCCAAATCTCTTTTATTAAGAAATAATCCCAGTCCTCTTTTTAGTTTTTTTTTTTTTGGTATATTGATCTAAATATACTCGACAATCGCATGTACTGGATGTTGAAGCCCTCCAGATTCCTGATGTATTAAATAAAATCATACCCCATTAAATACAAGGATCTGCCTATTCAAAATGCTCTTCTGCAACGTAAAAGGTGTAGTTGAACTTTGATCGTTGATAAGGTCTTGGTATATAAGCATCTCTTTTAGAAATCATGTGATAAAAATATCATTTCATCGGTATAATAGCAAATAGTAATGATGAGGAAAATATAAAAAATTCATTGGTTATCAGCCACCAGGGAGCCGCCTGCCTACACATGGATGAGGAATATGCTGTACAGTCTCGGAAAATAAGCTCTGGCTATGTAGCTTTGATAGTAGTTGTGTTGACAAGAGCTTACAAAGCTCTCTAGCGTGGGACCTTTAGCTGATAAATTATTTTGTTCTTTTTCATTTGTAAACTACTAAAGCTTTTAGTCGGGAGCTAGTAACTCAAGTGACATTTCCCTTGGTATTGAGCCAAGGGGTCATGTGTTCGATTCTTCCAGAGGAGGAAAAATGAAAAAGTAATACACTAACCAATGATCTCTATTTCAAAGGTTAATGGAGTGAGGGGGGCAAAAAGCCGAATAGTTCATGTGTTCGAGCTTGTGGGATGAAGTATACGCTATTTCAAAGTAATACTCAGTCTCGCTATATTTGTTAACGGGAACTTAGTAATAGAACTTCTTTTTCTATTTGATTGGAAATTGAGATATGAACTTGTGCTAATTAAATTATTTTATCAGGTTGTGCCAGGGGAATTGACTATAGTGACTGGGGTTCCCAATTCAGGAAAGAGTGAGTGGATTGATGCTCTTCTTTGCAATCTTAATCGAATTGCTGGCTGGAAATTTGCACTTTGTTCCATGGAGAATAAGGTAAGGTATTTCTTTCTTGAATTCCAAAATTTATTTAGTTATCAAACAAAAATAGTTTGGCATTGCAACTTCTAACTGGAATGAAGATCATTGCAACTTCTAACTGGAATGAATATTGTTTAGGTTTTTTGTTAGATTGTTACAAGATATCCATTTTACACTTCATTTAGGTGATTCTGAAATGGTAGATTTTTTAGATTTTTGAGCTTATTCTCAGTCTTATCATGTATTTACATTGTACTTTCAAATTTGTTTTCTGTTATACAGAAATCTTTTCCTTAGCAACAAAAAGCAAATAAACTCTCTCTCT
>QANU01104094.1:132806-235109 GCA_003254905.1 Nissolia schottii
TTTTTTTTTTTTTTTTTCAATCTTTAGGCCAGCCTAGGGGTGTCTTGGAGGCTCCTCAGCTCCAACCACAAAAGCAAACCATCTCTCTCAAAAGCTAAGTTGTTGGGTAGAGATAATTGAATGATTTTATATATTAACAAATATCATTTAGGAGAATAGGATCAATCATATCTTGGGGGTCAAAGCATTCTTTAAGAGCTTGACAAACACCTAGTCTTGTAAATTTTGATGCTCAAGCTTGCTCCTTTTCTTGGAATGAATCTATCATATTCATATCATAAATCAACCAGAAATGTTAGTTTTGAAACCACTAAATGAGACATTGAAACCATGCAATTGACACTTGACATTTGCTTACATTCTCGAAAGTATTTCAATTGAGCTTGTATGCTGTTGAACTACAAGTTAGGCTCAACACTTTGATTGCAAATTGTAGAAGGTAGGTGCTATTACATTACTAAAAAAAGTCAGGGCACTAAGTTTATATAATTGTTTTTAATTCTTACTAGGAGCCACTGTGTTCCTTTGGTTTATTGCTAACTTTCCTCCAAATATGCCATCAGCCCTCTTATATAGTAATATCTTATTCTGTTGATCTTTATAGTGCTTGCCTCCGCGCGTGACTGTGCCTCCTCTGCTTATTTGTGACAAGCTCAAAGCTCCATGAGCTTTAGCTTGAGGGGGAGTGTTAAGCTTAAAGCTCCTTGCCATTATGTAGTGATTCTCTTTCTAGCCTATAAATGAGTGCATCTTCTTGTAATGAGACATCACAGCAATTTAGTAATACAATTACCTTTCTCGCTCTCTGATTATTTTTCTCTAATCCTTCTTTATTATTTACTCTGTTCGCCCATGAAATGAAATTTAACATATGTTATTTGATTCCTTTTCGGCCTTCACCATATCTGGGATCAACCTATAGTCTATTAAGGACTATTGGTTACTTCATGATCACTCCCAATATTTATTACATTTGAATAGTAGAACGTAGGATTAAGAAAACAGGGAGCTGCATGCAATTGATGCTGAAGTTGAGGGTCCTATCTTCTATCAGTGATAGCAAAAATGTTCTTGTTTGGCTTCATTATTGTTGAAGGAGTTTTGAATATCTTCCTTAGCCATATCCATTGCTTCATAAATATATTTCATTGCAAGGTTTTTCTTACCATCAACAAGTCTAATGTTTTCGAATATCTTTCTTAGCCCTATCTTCATTGATTTATTTCACCAACAGTTTGCTGTATCGGTTGAGCCATGTTAAATTATATTTCAATTTCTCTTATTTTTCTCTTATGAATTAGGTTATGCAAAAAATCATTGACTTTGGCTAGTATTATTTTTGAGTGGCTTTTTGTTGTATTTTGTGCATTTTTCCTGATTCCTTTTTGACATCCCTGAAGGTTAGGGAACATGCTCGAAAACTTTTGGAGAAATACATGAAGAAGCCTTTCTTTGAAGCACGGTGAGCTTTGTGCAGTATAATTATGATTTTTTACTTTTGCTCATGTTTTGTCTGGTATCTTTGTCATGGTATGCTTTGTTAATATTCCTGAAATTTTGAGTGTAACATTGACCATGATTTTGAAGTTAGTTATCATTCCATTCATCATGCATGTAGCTTATATCATAGTCTGGAGGATTTAATGATACCTTCTATGATCTTGTCTATCTCATAGCTTTCGAGCATCTATGGGGAAAAGAAATAATTAACAACCTGCCAAATCATGTCTGCTCATGCAGACAAAATATTGCTCGAGTTTGATAGGTAAATAAGTAGATGAATATAAGAGATTGATCTTCCCCGACAGCTTAACCATTGTATGACTTTCTGTAGATTAAATATCTATTGTAGTGCTGACAGTTTGAAAATGTGATTAGTTTGATGGGGAGGAAAAAGTTTTTGACATCCATTTAGTTCTTACATTTTGAAATCTGACATCAATATAGTCATATAGTAATGATTTGATGTCTAAGTTGTCACAATAGGACTAAATTAGTATCCAAATTTAAGGAGTAATGATCAAATTGATCTCAAACTTGGAAATGTTAGGAATAATTGATGTCAATTTATTTTTAAGACCAAACTGATGTCTACTTCAAAATGTTATGACTAAAAGAATATTTACTCATTTCTTTCATTGAAAGTTCGGATATATAGTTGATTTGTTTGTGGCTACTAGGATTAGGATCCTCTCATTTTAGACACTTACATGGGGGGTCATATTATGTGTTAAAACACAATTTTTGTTACAGTAGCCACCAATATTTATGTTAACCCATCAAATTTGTTTTTTTTTTGGGTCTGTTTCTCTTTCATAGCATAATACTCTCATGTCAGAGTGTGACAGGAGATTCTTGATCCTTGCTACTATAGCTTATCTGGCCCAACCTTTTCATTAGGTCCCAAATTTTTAATCCTTTGTATTGATCTGGTTAAAACTGAAATACAAATGCCTCCAGTTGAATGGAAAAATACTGTTAAAACTGGTACCAATGGAAAAGCATATACTGAAAATATCTGCTGTATTAATATGAAAACTGAACTCTAGTGGGGAATTCAGGTGCAGAACCTTGCAGAAAATAAAATTACAGATAGCACACGTACTCTGGAAAAAGTCACGTTCTGGGAGTAAGGTTCCCTTGGCCCTCCTATTCCTTCAGATTCTGGTTCGATACCTTCTTCTGTGCCTACTGATCTGTACATATACTCCACACTAGGAAAGAATCAAGGGCTGTGCTTGATTTCTTCCTGGAATTCCTTATTTCCCAATTTATTCTCTAACTGATTTATTCCCCCCCCTTATTTCTCCTAATCCCGATTTATTTCCCTATTTATTCTCTACTAATTTATTCTTCCCCCTTATTACTCCAATTCCGATCTGTCGCTAATCAGCCCCTATGATTCCATTATTGCTCTTTCCTCTTTTATATTTTCTAGAATAATGAAAAGGTAAGGGAATTATTTTCTTTCCTTTCTGGTTTCCCCTCTCAGTTCGGCTGTATTAGCTATTGGGTTTGTAACAAATACATTCCTGGAACCATTTGTGCCATTACTTATTTTCTGATTTAATTTATCTTAGAACTTGGAAACATTAATTGATATTTATGGTTGCATGTGTTTCCCTTCACATCCCCTGCAGTATTCTGGGTCGAACTCTCAAGAACTTCCAGTTTTTGTTTTTTTGTTTTAATCTTTATGATATTGTATATTCTGTTTGTTTACCACTCATTCTTAGAGATTGAAATATGGTATGCATTAATTTCAAGCAATTAGGCTTGCGAACTAGTGCTTTCTTTTTTTAACCAGAAAAAAGTACTTCTTTCCATTAATCATTCAATTCTGACATGGGTATATTTGTAGTTTTTTTACTATCATTCCCCTGTGTCCAAAACATATTACCAAAATACCACTATTTCAAAGCATATTACAAAATTACACCTGTTTTGGACAGTGTGGCACGTAGGGCCATGTAAGCTTGCCAAACTGGTTGGCAATTTTGGCTAAAATTTGCCAATGCATTTGGCACTTTCTGGTTTAAAATTGCCAACTCACTTGACGATTTTGACATAAAATCACCAACTCACTTAACGTTTTTGGTATAAAATCGCCAACTCTCTTGGCGTTTTTGGCTTAAAATCGACAACTCTATTGGCGTTTTAAATGGAAAATTGTTAAAACAAATGACACTTTTAAATGCCTACAGATTTGGCAATTATATTAAAAATAAAAAAGATAGCTACAAGTTTGGGTAATTAAAATGTGTAATGTCTCTTTTATCTACACTATTAATAAAAATGATGGCTTTGATTTCATTGGTTCAAGTTGAGTTTGAGAGAAACTTGATCCTTGTATCTGGGCCATTGATTTTAACATTGACGGTTCACATTGAACTACTATAAAATAACTATTTAACGCTTGAAAAATCTTACATTTAAAATTGGAGTTGGGCCAATTTGGACTTGGGAACAAGTTGGTCCCTAACTCAGGGACCAAATTAGTCATTGCCAAAAAATGACATGTTCACAAATAACAAAATTGCATATGATAAAAATTCACAAGTTAAAAGTACATTACATAAAATTAAAATGACAGAATTAAATTAAAGGTAGCAAAGTTACTAACGGTGGTGAGTATCAGAGCATAGCAGTCTAAGATGACGGTCAAATGAAGTGCAAGCCTGTGACGGATAAGTATATGGGGGCGGGTAAGGATACAATGTGGTGGGTAAGTATGTGGAGGGGGTGTGTAAGAATGTGGCGGTGGTGGTGGTGGTGGTGGTGGTGTGTAAGTGTATGATGGTGGTTGGTAAGGGTTTGGAGGATATGGATATCCATAATGATATGGTGATGGAGGAGGATAAGGAGCTAGTGATGGCTGAGATGGTGGGATAGCAACATCAGGAATAGTTGCGGTAGTGGCCTTAGGCTAAGTAGTTTGGAGACTCAGATGTGTCCTTATGATGTGTCCATCTGCTAATCCAGTCCTCCTTCTATGCTGTGTCCTTGAGTCTTGGTTATCGTCATCAGGTGGCGGTGGAATGTTAGTCATAGAAGGAGAAGCTACTTGAAGTTGCTCCTTTGAAATTCGATCATGCTCCGATAATGAAGATAGGATATTCTCAGCTGGTATTCGAAGCTTCTCCATGTTAAATACTAAGTGAGGATCAATAGACTAAAGATGTTGTTCCGCAATGTCAGCCTAACAATTAGAGATACCAATAATTATCGTCAATAATAATAAATAGTTTTAAAAAAGAAAATAATTGGCATAAAACTTACCACAACTCCAAGAATCGCTGAAGTGTGAGAAATCCAACGTCGAGTAATTTTTTTTAATACCATTTCATGTATTGTGAACGTGCAGTAAGAGACATAGGCAATGTCCACTAACTAACAATTTGCGTCACACGATCATCCCAGTAGGCAATATATTGTCTGTGCACATACAACCAATATTGGTCTGTTTTTCCTTGTAAACCAATTTTGTGCAGATGATTAGGCTAATGTGGCCTCCCTGGTATAGGTTGATCCATACCAAACTGACGCAAGACTCTACTAGGTTGGTGTCACTCAATTATGAAAAAATATATCAAAGGGATCAGTGCTCGCCTTATTTCTTCCCCTGTTGTGCAAAAAGCAGGAAGTTTTGCCAACATCTCTTCATTGTATGGCTGCCATACAATCTAATTAAAAGTGAACAAAATAAATATATATATATATATATATATATATATACAAAATATGGAATAAAATATACAAATATTTAAATAATTACCTAATTTTTCTTCAAGTTATCGAAGAAATGACGATAATACTGAAGAAAGTGTGGAGAATCTAATACAACTTTATGGTTGTGCCACCTAATTAAATTTAAATGTAACACTCATGAGTAAATCATAAAATGTGCCATTTGATAAAAATAAACAAATAAATAAAACTTACTGAAATCCCAATGGACAAAAATGTGCACAATCAAGTAGATATTGGTTCCAAGTTGCTTCATCAGTAGGGTCAACAAGTGAAGGGGCAAGACAAGGAAATCTATGCCAGACCCAAATCTGGAGAGTGGTGTAGGGGCCTCGTCATAATCAGTTACCTTGCAAAGCTCCCTGAACAAATAAGCTAAGGTTGCATATCCCCAACTATATGTCCCATCAATGGCAAAATCCTCCAATGGAGGGAGGAACATAAAATGGACAAATGCCCCTAAATGATTTGGAAACAACGTGCCTCCAATGATAAGAAGCAAGTATGCTCGTGCATACAATTGGACCAAAACATCATCAACATTGCATCGGGTTCATTATTAAGCAATTCAACTAGCCATGAAAATCGAATACGTGATTCATAATACACACCCTGTATTGGTGGACGCGCACCTAGTGATGGTTCACATATATCCAACCAATGATCATCATGAATTTGGCTAGTCACAGCATGACCATCAATAAGAAGCTCTAAAATAATACTAATGGCTTCCAATGTGATGGTGAACTCCCCAATAGGCATATGAAATGTATGTGTTTCAGGGCGCCATCTCTCCACCAGTGCTGTGGTCAAATGGTGATCAATAGTGCAAAATCCCATATAACAACCCCTACAAAACCAGCATGCTCTAAATATGGAATAATACAATCTGGAGGGTCTCAATGTTTTTCTAAGTGTTTTCTAGTATGTACACGCCTAATGCGTAATATCCAATCACAAGCCCTATTCCAAATATGTCATGACACATGACAATGTTGTAACTCAAGAATTGAAGAGTCCTCTGGACCAGGGGTTTACATAGTGTGCCATCTAATATGCTGTAATATTAAACATATAAAAACCATTATTGATCACTAAAATAATCAAAATCACATTAACGATCCTCACATCGCAAGTCCTTCAAATAAAATACATCACATGTCTTCAAACAAAAAAACACAAACACATTAAAGGTCAAACCCTAAAATTTAACGTAAACACAAATAATGTCCTAAAATAAAGACATCAAATATCTTTAGACAAAACAATACATAAACACAATTGAAGGCCTTCTAATAAAAGTTCAACCAAAACATCAAAATTTCAACATAGTTCAACTCGATGGTCCATCATCATCATTCATTGAAGCTGGACAACGTTGACTATTATTTCTAGTTTGTTTGCCCCATGAACAGTATTGCCTTGGGCCTTTCTCAACCCAATCCATCTCATTTCTAATTCTAGTTGACTTAGACCGTTCTTTATCTTTATGGAATCTTGATTCAGGCAGTGTCCCAACAGGAGCTAGTGTCCACCATGGTTCATCCTTAATGGGCTCCCACGGAGCCTCATAAGCTTCATATACACTTTCTTTTTTCATAAACATTATGCACATATTAATAAGGGTCAATGGCCTTTGAAGAACATCTTGCCAATGCATGAGAGCAAGGAAAGTGCAATGCCTGAAACATACCGCAGTCACACCAACCTTCTTGAAGGCTTAAAGTATATTTTTTAGCACTCTCTTGTATTTAAGGGTTGAATGCCTCTTCAATAAAAAATTTAGTTGTCCTCCTATCAAATAGGGTCACATGGTGGGAGCTTTCCTTTTCAATGCTAGGCAACCAATACTTGTAGAAATCATTAGTATGTTGTTGATTCTCCACATAAAGTTTCTTTTGTGCCTTAGCTCTTCGCTTCACAAAGTATTTTACCAATTTGAAATAAGTCATTTGAACTAGTGCAGTTATTGGTAGACGTCTGACCCCCTTTTAAACTCCATTTATAGGCTTCGACAGGTTGGTTGTCATATGACCAAATCTTCGACCATCATCATATGCTAAACTCCATTTTTCTTTAGGAATTTTTTAACCCAATTGGCTATTTCTTCTATTTTAATCAATGTATCCAACCTGTCCTCAAACTTATGTCCAAGGTTCATGTCCTACAAAATCATTATAATGTGTTTTAATAAGTAGCTAACTAAAATCAACAATTATGGATACATTAAGTTCAAATGAAAGCAACAAATTTATTAGTTACCTATGCTCGTTAAATACTTCTTCAGCGCCACATTGTGAAACTTGTTAAAATTACTGCAATATGACGTAGACAGTACACATGATAGGCATGAGGTGGTTGCCATCCAAGGTTAACATTATACACTGCTGCTATGATACTCTTACATCAATTACATATCAAACTAATACTTTGTTGTCGTGTGACATGTTCATGAATGCAAGATAAGAACCAACTCCAAGGTTCCTTTGTTTCCCATCAACAATGGCAAATACAAGAGATAACGGTCTTCTATTTCCATCTTTTGTTGTTGCAATCAACAATTTTTGTTTATACTTGCCATATAAATGAGTGCCATCAATCTGAATAAATGGGTTGCCAAATCGAAATCCAAAGCACACATGGTTTGAATGTCCAAAACTAGCGATCAAACATTTGTCTTAATTGGTCAACTTGATTATGCACCACATAGTCTTCAGTTTCCAACAACACCACAGTGTGTGGCATAAAATGTTTCATGGTCTCTAACCATCTAGACAACCTCTCATAAGATTCCTCCCAATCACAAAATTTCTCAATAGTTGCTCTTTTCTTCATCAACCAAGCTTTTCGATATGACAAATTATATCCAAATATGCTTTTAATCCTCTCAAGTATCAAACATATCACAACTTCTTATGATCCTGTGTCATAGAGGTGTTTATACAAGTGTGAGGTCCATTATATTGAAAAAATTTCCATTTATTTGACTTGCTGTTAATAGCCCTAATTCCCCAATTGCAAGAGGCCCCAAATTGAGAACACTTAGCAATTAACCTCTGTGTATCAAACAATTCAACCGTATAATCTCGATGTCTTCTGATTGAATAATCATCTAAAGCTGACTTCACTACATCTTCTGTTGGAAATTGCAATCCAACATATAGTTCTTGCTGTGGACTCCAAGCGTCGTGCTAAAAAAATCCAATGGTATCATCATTAGTTAATGCATCCCAATTAATTTCTTAAAATTGAGGTCAAGGAGGTTTAAATACATTTTCAGGAATAACACTATCTAGAGGGACATTGTTAGGGAAACACCAATTGGAAGGACATTATTAGGAAAAACACAAATTGGAGAAACTTGATGGACATTAACAAATGCATCAACCTCATCTTTTGAATCCATACTTAAATTATCATCATCACGTAAATACTCTTCATCATCACTTGTGTCAGAAAACACATCTCTCATTAATGTATGTTCACATTGAGATAGATTCACACCAACAGAAGGTTGAGTCATATTAACGAAAGATACAAGTGGAGAATGAAAAGTTGGACAATTTTGAGATAGGTTCACATCTTTTTGAAATACAGGAGCAAAATGTGTCATTGATGATTGAGTGTTGACAGGATTTGAAGGACCACTCTCAATATGCACATGAACCTCTCTTGTTTCTACCTTGACAAACACCTTCATTGAAGCTAAATCTGGATTTTGCGCAAAAGCATCTATCATGCATGTAACATCTTCATCATCAAACATTTCGACACCTATAGATTTCAACCCATCACTCGATCCTTGTAGTAGTCGAAAAAGAACTCTTAATACAAATTGATTCTCTCCAAGCCTTAATTTCAAAGAAATTTTTTTCTCCAAATCATCCAAGTGCATACCACGCTTAATGATAATAGATGTTGGATTAGAACCATCATACATAGACCCATTTTCACCTTCATACATTCTCCCATTAGAATAAATGAGCACAATAAGAGATTTCTTCATTTTCTAATTCTAGATAAAACACATTCTATGTCAAACATACAATTAACACCAATACAAAAATATATTCAAAATTTAAAATTTATAGTAATAGACAAATATAAACTAATTTGAACAGTGACACATACTAAATTGCATATTAATTAAATAAACAATAACATTGTACAATCAAAAATTGAATAGTATATTATTCTATGCATCAATCTATAATAAATCTCTTAGCCAACTAATATAGACAATATTTATATAATCAAAATGGATTATGAGCAATTTATATAATTCGCACATACAAGTTAAGCTATAAAATTAAAGAAATATAATATTATAATAAATTAAAACCTACCATTATGGCGAACTACTAATAATGTTGCATAACCTTACTCATTTCTTCAAGAATCCAAGAGCACTGAGAGAGAATTGGAGTTCTAGAGAGAGAGAGGTGTTTTGTACAGAGAGAAGTGAATTTGAGTAAATGATAGAAGAGAAGGAATGAGGCGGGTTGGTTGGGTTAAAGTGGACGGACCCAAAATCGCCAAACCGGTGGACAATTTACCCTTGAAATCGCCCTTGCCATTGGCGAGTTTAATGTCAAACTGGCAATACACTTTAGGTACTAAAACGCTAGACTTGTTGGCAACTTTCTACTAAAATCGCCAAGTGATTTGGTGAATTTTAACCAAAATCGCCAACCGGTTATGTGAGTCTTACGTGGCCTTGCCACTTGGACTCGCTTGCAATGCTGTCCAAAACATGTGTAGTTTTGTAATATGTTTTGAAACAATGGTATTTTGGTAATATGTTTTGGAAACAGGGGCATTATAGTAAAACTCATATATTTAGGATAAACTCCCAATTTAGTCCCTGTTGTTTTATTACTCCGATTATTTCATCTCTCAGATTGTTTTGACCGATTTAGTCCCAATTATTTTTTATATCAGCCAATTTAGTCCCTGTGATTTTTTAAAACGGTCATTTTCGTTTTTTTTAATTTCTTTCAACTAATTTAGTCCCTGCAAATTACAAAAATTAGACAAGTTAGTTATTCTTTCCATCTCCTATATTGAGATGGTTGACTTAGAGCATAACAGAGGGACGTGACACGTTAAAAGGTCCACATCACATCCTCAGCAAAACAACATCGCTTCGCATCCCATGTTCACAAAATGTGTGCGTCCACAATGAAAAACAGACATCAGTTGATGGAGGTACATTTGTAAAAGAGGAAAGTGGGGTGGTCGAGTATTCACATGGCAAAGTAGACAAGTTTTCACTGAAATTGATTGATTTGAAAAGTAACTGGTACTAAAGTGTCTGGAAAAATTTAAGATGGATAAAATTAACCGATTTGAAAAATAAAAATAAACAGAAAATAAAAAATAATCAATTTTCTGCTCTTTTCTAGAAGCAGAAAAGAATAGCTTCTTAAATAATCCATCAAATGGGGTGCAATAGACAATAGAGAAAGTAAAAAGTGCTATTCTGGCATAAATTAGTGCTTTTTGTTAAAAATCTCGTCAATATGAATCAAATATATCTGCTATCTTGCAATAATGTTTATAGACCTTTTCTAAATGCACCCTTAATGTTTCTTTTGAAAAATGCCCAGTTCATAGGTATGTGACATGGCGAAAACAGATGGAGTACAGAGTTGAAAGGGTTATACATTAGGATTATGGTTGCTATCATACTGTACGGCTGGTGTTTATTATGATAGTGATATTCAATCTTAATGACTTGGAAGTTCAGTTTTCCAGTTAATTAATGTCGAGGTTACTTTAGTGTTATGTTGTCGATCTTAGTGGAATCACTGCTGAAGTTTTGCAGTAGGGATGATGTGATTTAGTTTTCTGGTTTGATTAATTACTACAATTGTGATTGGGTGAATGTCCTCATTATCCATATTCTGATTGTTAAGTTGTAACTTTCATTATATCGAGTTCTAGATCAGGGGGTATTTGATAATGTTCTATGACTGCAATAGTTGTTGCCATTCATATCTAGAGTGTGTTGATCATCTGAGTTTGATCTGTTTATCTAATGATAGTTATGGTGAACATGCTGAACGGATGAGTGTGGAGGAATACCAACAGGGCAAGCTCTGGTTAAGTGATAATTTTCATCTCATAAGGTTAGCCCATTTCAATGAACTCAGGGTAGTGTTGGCATACCATATCCATTGTACGACTGATTTCTTTTTCCATGCATTTTTAGCATCACTGGTGTTTTTGTTTTTTGACTATACTTGAGATTTGAGAAGTGAAGCAGATGCAGAATATTGATATTAGTACCATTTTTATTTCTTTACTTGAAGTCTGTTTTTTTTTTATTTTTTATATTATTAATATTATTAATATTATTTATTTATTTTATGTTAATGGCTTGAGAGAAAAACTCAGTCCATGAATATATAAACTCTACATAGAATTACGTACATAAGCTGGTCCCTTAGATGTGGGGATTGGTCATCTCCTGCAATAACATCATCGTCCGGATAGAAAACAAATTAAGTGCATTGTTAAGAGGATAAATGTTTATAGAATACAAAGTGGTCTGCCTCACTACACTGCGTACTAAATTGTTGTATAACTTTGCTAATCTTTCAAACCATGTCCCTGGGTCTATTTAACACTATATAGAGAAACACAGTCTGAAAACTGGACTTGACTCCCTCTAAGCAACAAGCCCAAGTGCTTGCTCAATATAGACCTACTCCTCTATTTTAGCATAGATTGCTCTTTTAATGGCCAAATAATATAATGACCAGCTAGTGGTGTGTGGCAACCATGGACAAGAAACAGTGAACAGAAACCATTAGCATCAATATAACAAGGGCGGAAATAATCAAACTCCTAGACAACTAGGTCATAGAGGCCTTGATTCCACATTATTAGTCATCTTTCCTTAAAACTTAAGCTAATGGAGCAAGGCCTCGGGATGGTTTTATACCTCTGAATGGTTTTATATCTATCAAGAATAATCAAGTCCAAAAGTCTGAGGACGTCGTTTCGCCATGAGTCGAGCTTTCAATAGGTCAATCTTTCCATAAAGGCTCAGCTTGATAGTGAAAATGTTGAACTCTGAAAATTGTGGGGTAAAAACTGTGTCCTCTTTGCTAGAGAATTGTCATACAAATATTGTTTGATACAGTTAAAGGCTGTAATATTTCTTATTATTTATTCCACCAGAGAACTTACATTTTATAGATATAATAACAAAGAGATAAAAGGAAACTAAATCAATCTATACTAATACTATCCTAAAATAGATAAATTAAATCCTATCAAATATTTAACAAATATTCAACACTCCCCCTCAAGCTGGAGCATATATATCAGATGCACCCAGCTTGTTACATATATATGATATTCTAGGACCCCGTAAAGATTTAGTAAACATATCTGCAAGTTGATCCTTAGATTGAACATAGGAAGTCTTGATTATGCCTGAGAGAATCTTTTCTCTGATGAAATGACAATCGACCTCTATATGTTTGGTCCTCTCATGAAAAATTGGATTTGAGGAAAGGTACAAAGCTGACTGATTATCACAAGCAAGCTCCATAGGCTGAATCTCACAAAACTTCAACTCCTGAAGTAAATGTTTTAACCACAACAACTCACATGTAGCATTAGCCATTGCACGATACTCTGCTTCCGTACTAGACCTTGCAACAACAGTTTGCTTCTTGCTTTTCCAGGAAATTAGATTTCCTCCAATAAGAACACAATAGCCTGTAGTGGACCTCCTATCATTAACATCACCTGCCCAATCTGCATCAGCATATCCCAGAACATTCGTATTTCCTTTGTCTGTGTAAACAAGCCCCTTTCCTGGCGATCCTTTAATGTATCTTAGGATTCGAATGACTGCATTCCAATGACTATCACATGGGGAATTAAGAAACTGGCTCACAACACTAACTGGAAAGGAAATGTCTGGTCTAGTCATAGTAAGATAATTCAACTTTCCAACTAACCTCCTGTACCTCCCTGGATCAGGATATGGCTCCCCCTGATTAGGAAGAAGCTTCACATTGGGGTCCATAGGTGTGTCAACAGGTTTACAATCAAGCATTCCAGTTTCTTCGAGAATATCAAGAACATATTTCCTTTGAGAGATAGCAATACCAGCCTTTGATTGAGCCACCTCAATTCCAAGAAAGTATCGTAGCTGACCAAGATCTTTAGTTTGGAAATGCTTGAACAAGTGTTGTTTCAATTCTTCAATGCCTGTTTGGTCATCACCTGTAATGACAATATCATCCACATACACCACAAGATAAATAAATCGAGAAGGTGATGAGCATTTAAAAAACACAGAGTGATCTGCTTCACAACGGATCATGCCAAATTCTTGGATGACTGTGCTAAACTTCCCAAACCAAGCTCGAGGAGACTGTTTCAAACCATATAAAGATTTCTTCAACCGACAAACCTTACCTAACTCCCCCTGAGCAACAAACCCAGGTGGTTGCTCCATATAAATCTCCTCCTCCAGGTCACCATGCAAGAAGGCATTTTTAATATCAAGCTGATACAACGGCCAATGGCGGATGGCAGCTACGGCCAAAAACAAACGAACGGACGCCATCTTAGCAACAGGAGAGAAGGTGTCACCATAATCCAGACCATAGATTTAGGTGTACCTTTTAGCAACCAGTCGAGCTTTTAAGCGGTCCACTTGGCCATCAGGGCCAACCTTAATTGTAAAGACCCAACGACATCCAACTGTAGATTTGCCGGCAGGAAGAGGACGGAGTGTCCACGTATGATTGGCCTCCAAAGCGGCCATCTCATCAAGCATAGCCTGTCTCCATCCTGGATGGGAAAGTGCTTCCTGAACAGTTTTAGGTATAGTAACAGAAGACAAGGCAGACACAAAGGTACAATAGGAAGGAGATAATCGGTGATAACTTAAAAAGTTATAAATGGGATGAGGATTAAGGGTGGAACGACTACCTTTACGAAGAGCAATAGGCTGGTCATCTGGTGGATCAGGTAGGACCGCAGCAGGAGGAGACGTTGGAGGTGGAGCTGAATCACGAGTCTCAACCGTAGGAGAAGGCCCTGAGGTGTCGGATCGTCGTCGCTCATAGGTAATACCAAAACGACGTGAAGAGTCAATGAGTGGCACAGGCAGTACTGGAGAAGTATTATCGGAGTCAGTAAAGGCATGATCGGGCATGTCGGATGCTGATGCAAAGTATGGTTGATCTTCAAAGAATGTAACATCCGCACATATGTAGAAGCGACGTGTAGTAGGTGAATAACACCGGTAACCTTTCTGACGTGAAGAGTACCCAAGAAAAACACATTTCATAGCTCGTGCAGTCAGCTTGTCGCTACCAGGGGAAAGATTATGAACAAAACATGTGGAACCAAAAACTCTGGGAGGAACCACATAGAGAGTGGCCTGAGGATACAAAATGTTGTGAGGAACCTTATCACCAAGAGTAGTAGATGGCATGCGATTGATTAAATAACATGCAGTAACAACAGCATCACTCCAAAATTTCAATGGCACGGTAGCATTAATTAATAAGGTCCGAGCTGTATCGATCAGATGACGATGCTTACGTTCAGCCACACCATTTTGCTGTGGTGTATGAGGGCAACTAGATTGATGAACGATGCCGTGAGATGCCAGGAATGAAGTAAACGGCACAGAAAAGTATTCTTTTGCATTATCACTGCGCAGAACTCGAATATTTTTGCCAAACTGATTATTGATCTCAACACAAAAGGTCTTAAAAATGTCATATAACTCAGACCGATCTTTCATTAAAAACAACCAGGTATATCTGGAAAAGTCATCAATGAAGGTAACATAATACTTGAATCCCAAAACTGACGTAACACGACTGGCTTCTGCTGCTACAACGTCCTGTTATTTTGCTGGTGGATTATCTAAATCCCTGAAAATTATCTAAATTGCTACAACTAAGCTTGTTGAGAAAACAAAACATGTGGCTAAATGTATATAGTTAAGTGATTAGTTTTTGCATTAGAAGCATGAGTCTAGGAAATAAACTAGCATTAATTACTTGTTCTTGAAACTAGTCATGCATTAATTCTCTACTGCTACTGCATTATATATAGTAGTGCTGATGGATACCTAAGAACTTATGAATTCAAGCTACTTGAATACCTAAGAAGTAACGGAGTTTGCCAAGGTCTTTGGTTGGAAAGTGATGGCATATATGTTGTTTGCCCTAAGTTATGCCTTCAGTGTTACTGGCAGTAATTACAATGTCATCTACGTACACAATCAAATAGATGCTTTCTAGTGGAGTATGACGATAAACATAGAGTGATCAGCTTTGTCTGGATCATGCTAAACTGCTAAAGCACAATGGATATTCTACCAAACCAAGATCGAGGAGATTGCTTAAGACCATAGAGAAACTTACGAAGACGACAAACAAGGCTAGAGTATTCCCCTTGAGTTTAAAACCTAGGGGTTGCTCCATTCTTAATGTCCAATTGGTGAAGTGACTAGTGGAGCATAGTGGCCACTAAGAGATAGAGTCAAGCAGAGGCCATCATGGCTACGAGGGAGAAAGTCTCTCCATAGTCAAGTCCAAATATGTTAGTGTAATCCTTGGCAACCAAGCAACCTTTAGGCGATTAGTAGCACCATTAGTACTAACCTTCACAATATAAATAAGTCAACAACCAATCATTGATTAGCCTGGAGGAAGAGAGACTATTTCCCAAGTACCACTTTTCCTAACTACCACTTTTCCTCAGTGAACATATTTCGTCAATCATAGCTTGTCTCTATTTAGGATAAGATATAGCTTCACATGTAGATTTAGGGATTAACACAAAGGACAAAGAAGGCAAACAAGCTGTGGTAACTCATGCAGAACATATGCCTTTACATAGCACAATGGGAAGGTTGGGCTCAGGAGGCAAGGAAAGATTCAGTGAAGGTGTGGGTATTGGAGGAGAATCCACAGCAGTCTGAATGGGCTTCGTAGGTGGTAACAGGTGTGGGGAAAGCTGCAATTTAAGTGTAGGGGATGGCTGGGCATCTGGTGCAAATCGTAATTGGGCTTCTAGTGCTAATGGTGGATACTTGACGACGATAAACCTGAGCTGGACAGGCAGAGCATAAAGGTTTTGGTACAAGAGAAGGAAATGAGACTGCAGAGGTAGGGGGCATAGGTAAGTTAAGAAGGGGCAATTCCTCAGTTATGGGGAAAGAATTGAAGGTGGGTGACTTGTGGAAAGGAACATTGTCAATGGTGACATGAGCCAGGACAAAGTAACGACACAAAGTAGTAGAGAAACAGTGATAACCTTTTTGGAAAACACACTTGATGGACTGAACAGAAAGTTTGTCAAGACCAAGGGTAATTATATGGTCATATAAGTGGACACAAATATATGAGGGTACAGGGAATGCATGAGTGTGAAACAACAACGAGTATGGAGAATATTTCCTAGAAAAGAGGAAGGCATGCAGTTAATTAAGTAGCATGCAGGAAGATCAAGATCCCCCCAAAATGAGAAGGAACATGACTATGGAGAAGAATGGTCCAAGTCATTTCAATCAGATGGCAGCTTTTACACTCAGCAAGCCTATTTTGTTGAGCGAGCACATGATGTTTGATGAAGAACACCATGAGAAGCCATAAAAGTTTGAAATTTGTTAGATAAGTACTCTTGGCATCACTCTGCAAAGTGTGAATGGGAACATTGTAAAAAATAAAAATAATTCGGACCAATTCTTCATTAGAAATAGCCAAGTGCAGCACGAATAGTCATTTATAAAACTAACAAAGTATTTTGACCCTAATGTGGACTAAAAATGGTAAGGACCCCAAATATTATAAAGAACTAAAACAAAAGGAGACGAAGCACGACTACCAACTCTATCAGAAAATGACCAACTCTATCAAAAAATGAACTGAGTATGTTTTCTAAGTTGGCAAAACTCACACGGCAAACTGGGTAGTTTGGATAGGCTCATCACCATTCTCTGAAGTTTGGCAAGGCTAGGATTACCTAACTGAGCATGGATGGTGACCGGGTCTGTGGAGAGAGCAAACTAAGAATGGGTAGGAGAGCCAATAGAGGCCATTGTACCCACATCCGATGCCAATCATCTTTCCCGAGTTCCTGTCCTGCAAAATGACAATCTTTAGTGAACAAAATAACATAGTTTATGAAAAGAGTTAAACAACTAATGGAAAGGAGATTTCATGGAGAGTCAGGAACATAAAGTACATAATAGACTGATAATGATGGCAAGGGGTGGGTAGTGCCCTTGAGTTTGTGTTTGAAAACTGTTTGCTAAGGTTGCTGTGGGTAAATTAACAAAGTAGAGAAGTTGAATAAATGAGCTTAATTACCAGAAATATGATCGATGACAATAGAATCAAGGACTCAAGGGCCCTAGGAGGCATTGAGAGAGACAAGCAATGAATTACCAGTAATAGAAGCAATGGAGCGAGGGTTCTGATGCTGTTCACACCATTTTAAGAAATCGATGTAGTCACAACATCGTTGGAACAACCTGTGGAGTCACTAGCAGCCATGGACCACAACATGGGCAAAAACAGAAACAAAAATATCTTGCAAGAAGCTAGTGGCCTGTTGAAGAAGAGGAGGATTTCTGTAGCACGAGCTGGACGAGGCAAGTATTGCTGCAAAATCGACTGTCAGAGACCCCGCCCGATGTGCCATTATTTGCTATCGGAGTGGAAGACAATGAGCCAGGCAGCGGGGAACTCGCATGCAAGTGTGTCAATGATCAGAGGGAGCACAACCAACGGGGTTAGGCTGCATATGTGATGAGGTGTAAGGTGGTATGGTTGGTGCTTGGAACCAGCGACAAGGGTGACAATTGACGAAGACAGACAGTGATGGAAAGGTGCAGGGAGGTGCCTAAAGGGGTAACATGATAGGGAAGGTCTAGAAATTGGAAGAATGTACATTTTTGCCAAAAAAATAATTCACAGGAGGACAGTGGCTCCTCCTAGCAACACGGATTTAGAGTGTCTTTCTCTATGGGCTCTAGATACCATGTGAGAAGGAAAGAGGAGAGAAGAACATGAATTATTCTGTGTCTGAACTGCAATGTGGATGATTGTTTATATAGACTATGTCATAACTACAAGGATACACGTAAATATACTCTTTCCCTAGTTACTGATTCAATTATATAACATAATTTTACCACCAGAGACACACACACTCAAAAAAAATGTCATCACCAATAAGTTAAAAAAAACGTAATATCTCAACTTATTAGCATGTAGCAACTCATTTATAAGCTAATAAAAACCATGTGTCCCTCTAATCCTCAAGGAAGTGACAGGAAAAATAAGAAAATATGGAAGTGAGAGGGAGATTATGATGCCGTGCCTTGCAAGCAGAATGAGAACATAAATTACACTGTGATACTCCCTGCCACCAGACTAAAATGGTTGTTTTGAAATTGTTTAGTGAGCACATCACACTAGATGACCCAAACCCAAACTATATTAGGTCATGATAGGTCAGTGTGTACTAAACGGCAAACGCCCCGCTCTACTACTAGTGTTTCAGAAAATAAGAATAAAGTAAGAGACTTTAGGGCTTCAGGTCAGGTCGGGTAAAAAAGATCTGACTTCACGACTTGTGCGCAGCAGTGTGATCCATGTTGCACAGCGCCCATGTGAATCGCTCAGATGATGTCGATTCGCTACTCCAATGTGGATCCCACAATTCCGACTAGTTAAAGTGCAATTCCTGCAGCTTTGTAATTCCATGGAACCATTTGAATTGCAAGAACACTTGAATCACGTCAGATTGTGTGATTCATGATTCCGCACCACACAATTTGATAACACTGCTTTTGAATATGTAAAATATATCCAAGCATTTCAAAACCAGTTCTATTATTTCAAAAGTTAGCCAACCTTTTCTAGATCACTTTTTCACAAATCATTTTGTAAAAACTTGTTTATCATAAATTCATAACCTTTCGATGTATCATGTGTTTTTGAAAAACCTCTTTCAATGCATCTTTATGATTATTTGAGAAATCCCTCCTCCTTGGTACTTTTCACAATTAGAACTATATCGCATTTGAAATTATGATCATCTCTTGAAGAAGACTATTTGTAACTTTTTCTTGATCTTAGTGATTGGCTTACCTTGTTATGTGGTTCAATATCTCTTAGGACTGCCTTATTTTCTTCTTGTGAGGATGCCTTATCTTCTCACTAAGCACTCTTTTCTTTCTGATTAATAAATGTTTCCTACAAAAAAAAATCCTGATTTTATCTCATAGTGATGAATTTTGGTGCTGGACTACTTGTTTGTAATACTAGGTGTGAAGATGATTCCCTTCCAAATATAAAGTGGGTCCTTGACCTTGCAAAAGCAGCTATATTAAGGCATGGGGTGCGTGGACTTGTAATTGATCCTTATAATGAGCTTGATCATCAACGACCTCCACACCAGTAATTTTCTTAGATCTCATTCCGAACATGGATTTTGTTTTGCCTTTGTTCATGTTATTTTTATATTTGACTTCATTTTCTATTATAAAATAATTGATTTCATCATGCATATGCACTTGCTTCATTTTTTGGCACAAAAACGGAGGAACAAAAGTATATAGAACAGTGTTTTATGTTCTGTATACCAAGTTGAAAGAAAATAAGAAGAAACTGAAGATGAGATAAAAACTGAATATTCTTGTCTCGTAATGTACTGTACAGTGTTTCATTGTACAGACGTTTGGCAAATATTGCCTTATAAATGCTAGTTATTGACATACTAATTTCCCTAAATTAAGACATTAAAATAAGTAACGTATCTATCTTGATAAAATAAATCTGTACCGAATATTTACAGTAGTTAGTCTCAACAGAATACAATCAGTGTTTTCCCATAGCACTTGCTCTGTTACTCGATCATTTATCTTGTGCATTAGTGTTGTCTACTTGTCTTGACACTGGATAGCTAATTGGTGTTAATTTCTTCATTGAAACTTGCAGGACTGAAACTGAATATGTGAGTCAGATGCTTACCTTAATCAAACGTTTTGCCCAATATCATGGATGCCATGTTTGGTTCGTTGCACATCCTAGGCAGGTTGGCAACATAACAGCTTTATTTTCAACCATTGCCATTTTACTTTTTCTGATTTTCTTACTTCTCATCTAATAGCTACATAATTGGGCTGGCGGTCCTCCTAATCTGTATGATATAAGTGGAAGTGCACACTTCATAAATAAGTGTGACAATGGAATTGTTATTCATCGTAATCGGGATCCAGAAGCTGGGCCTATTGATCAAGTACAGGTGACTATTTGTAGAATAGTTGTGCATATTTAAGTGGTCATTTATGATACTAAATAAAATATGTACTTTTACTTACTTAGGCTTTGTTTCAGGTTTGTGTTCGAAAGGTACGGAATAAGGTTGCTGGGACAGTAGGTGATGCCTTATTGTTGTATAATAGGTACCAGGACTCTTATCCTTGATTACTTTGCTGCCATGCATTCCCCTATGGTTCAGTATAAGTTTCATTCACATGTGTCGTCAATAAAATGGAAAAAAAAGGTTTCATTCATTAGCAGAGTACATGATCAGGGTTTATGATGAGACTTTTATTTTGGAGCACTGACTGATTAAAAATTTTTATAGTAAGTTTCCGAGGCAATTGGGCTACTTTTCCATTTTCTTATTCTCTCCTCTCTTTTTTGCTAATATAATGGCTTGAGTCAGCTCTATATCTGTCATTCCATGTTCATGCTTTCTTAGTGCCACTGGCCAGTTATTTTTGAAATATTGAGGCCATGAAGTCATCCTCACTAGTCTTGTGAGTTGACTTAAACTGCACTTCCGTCTTCTTTTTTATTGTGTGTATATTCAAAGCAATGTTGATAGGTTTTCTTCTTTGAATATGAGTAATGACAGTTGTAAAGATTTTATCCTCACAAACCTCTTACATATTCTTAGTTGGACTCATTTTGGTCCTTTAAAGTTATCCTGGGCCCAAGTCATTAGTCATTGCCTTGTCCTTGTGAAGGGTTTCTTTATGCAAGCATCCGTTTCCTCCCTATATTTGGCATAATCTTCGCTCCTCGCCTGCCCCTTTTTTACAATAATAATAATAAGGGTAAAACCCTCTTTTGATCCTATAGTCATGCCCAAATAATCACTTTGGTACTGTACTTTTAAAGTGTTCAATTTGGTCATTTTTTACATTTAACTACACTTCTCAAATGTAGATAATATCATTGTTCAAATGTGGCTAAATGTAAAAAATACCAAACTGACTTGTTTTTAAAAATAAAGGACCAAATTGAATACATAAAAGTACGGGACCAAAGTGATTAATTGGGTATAACTATGAAACCAAATAAGAGTTTTCCCCTAATAATAATATCAATCTATCTATTAGTTGGTTTAAGTAATATGTGGTCTAATTTTCGTTGGCAGGGTAACTGGTGAGTTCATGCCAGTTGATAACAAGAGATAGCAGTGAAACCAGTCATTTTTTTTACTAATGAGCTAGCATCTTGAGATGAAGTTACCATTTGACACGCAAGCTTCTCTCTCTAAACATGGATGTTTTACACTTGGGGTGCCAGGATGAGATCAAGAATTGTGGATAACATAACACATCTTGTGGAATTTGACTGTATTATATTTTGGCCGGATTAGTTTTGACTTTGAATTTAACTTTGCAGTTCTGCAGTTTAATCGTTGTATAAATATAGAATATTGTTTCTTTGTAATGACTGATGGATTTCGATTGAAAGAGCTCTACTTGTTTCCTTCACGATTTTCTTGATTCAATCGGAGTTGGAATGGATTCCGGTGCTAGTTTGTTTCAAAATTTTACTCATGTAAGTCCTTTGCTTCATGTTGCAGCACTCGTGGCCATGTGAATGTCCTCGCTCGTTTGTTTGTTTGAATTTGAAATGATCAAGAATGCGTGTTTGATGGGTATTAGGAATTGGAGATTTAAATGTAATTTGAAATATGCAATGTATTTTTATACTTTTAGTATTTTGTATATTTTTGGTATAGGGACTTACAATATAGAAAGCAATAGAAACCTTCTAGGGGAAGGTGACCTAAAAGGGAGAAGGGAGACTTCTAGAGGGTGAGGACACTTGACATCATAATTCTCAATGATGCATTTTTTTCCTCTATTTATACTAAGGTCGGCACCACTAATCCACTAATTGGACTAATGGGATTATTTAAGTCTCTAATCAAACTTAAGTGCATTATATTACTTCTCTTTATAAAATGGACTTTATCCTCACGATCCAAGGAAATTATTCTACTAGGATCCCATTGTTTAATTCTACCAGAGTTTTACTTTTAAATAATTTAGCCCATATTTCACTTTGGCTCAGTTTGTTCCCTTTCTCAAGTAGTCTTTGCGTACGGGTACCCTTCCCATGCATTGAAAACTCATGGTTTTGCCCCAATTGGGTTCTAAGTCCTTTGTCACCACTGCTTGAGCAAATTGGGCTTCTACCATAATGTAGTTTTGCCTGCCCATAATGGAGGCAAACTTGCCTGACCCAAATGCAACCTTAGAAGCCTCTTTCTCCAAGACACGCTCCTTCCCAATGACGCAACAACAACTCCTCTTTCCTTCACCACACAACATCTGTAACTCCCACCATCCTAACCATCATGCATGGCCTCCATTGTTCGTCCTTCTTCCACCCATTATTGCCCTCCCCATCAGCACTATTGACGCCACAATGGCAATCATCACAAAGGGGAGTTTCTCATCGGTTGTCACATTTAGTGCTTGCATTGTTGTAGTGCTATATTCCTTCTTGTCACTCTTGTGGGTGTTTGAGTAGATGGTTGCTCAGCTTAAAAAGACGTCACTACTGCTAGTGTCTCCACTATAAGGGAGACTTGTTGAACTTGCTTTAACTGTCCTTGTGACTTCGTGACCTCTCTTTGCACGGTGGTGGTCTTTTGTCACATCTATTGTTGTGCATGTTGCCTTTGGAAGCCTTTCACTAACCAACTATAACTTCAAATTGGTGGCTTTGTTTTGGTCTACTTTCGCTACTTTCTAAGTTGTTGTCGGTAAGGCTTTGATGTTGCTATTGAAGAGGTCTTTTCTTGTGTTGTTGTTCGGGGTGAGGGTACTTAGATCTTGAGAGTACAAGCATGGGTTCATGATTATCAAAATCGCGAGTTAACTCGTAAACTAGTACGAGTTTACGATTCGTAGGTAGTAAAATCGAGCTGACTCGCATGTAAACTCGTTTTTGGGTAAACCCGGCTGAACTCGGGTAAACTCGTGTAAACTCGCATGAAATTGCGAGTTTACTCTTGAGTTCACGAGTTTACTACAGGTGAGGGTTTTTTTTTTTTAACAGTTGCGCATGCAATCGCGCTCCATAGTGCCATCGTGCTTCGTCACTAATCCATCGTATGTATTTCATCATTTGCTCAGAGATCTTTTCCACCAGGGTGCGTGACCTCTGCATCGCTATCTGTACTTTAGTGTTTTGGATTGGAGACATCTTTGTCACATACTCGCTTCCTGTGATGTTCAGTACTATGGGACTCGTTGGTATCTTTGGTATTTATGCTGTTGTGTGTGTCATCTCCTGGATATTTATGTTCTTGAAGGTTCCAAAAACAAAGAGCATGCCCATCGAACTCATCACCGGATTCTTTGTTGTCTGCTCGAAGCAGACTACTTTTGTCAAAAATGATTGACATTGTTCTTTATATACATTTGCTATGTTGGTTGCTCAATACACCGCCTCTCTCTTGTGTTGATAGATTTTACTTGTCATTAAGTTTATGTGGAGGAGAATATGTTCTTCTTCAAACATATGTATTATGTATTATCTATGAATTGAACTTAGAACTCATATATTTCATCTTTATTAGTGCTTTGTTATGGAGTTAAAAGTATTTATGAATTTCAAGTTTTATTAAATATATTTTTGTAGCATAATAATTTTGTAAAATATTTTTTAATATTTTTTTTAATAATAGGTAAACTCGTACGAGTTTACGATCTGAGTTTACGAAGGCTCCACGAGTTTACTTAAACTCGCGAGTTTGATAACCATGCATGGGTTGTCACCTTCGATGCTCAGGTTGTCACTGTCCTGCTCACGATGTGGATCTTTATGACTTGGTATTAGTTCTTGAGAGTACAAGCATGGGTTGTCACTTTCGATGCTCAGGCTGTCACTGCCTTGCTCATGGTGTGAATCTTTATGACTTGGTATTGGAAGTTGACCTCAAGCTCAGTCTTCTTCATCGTAGTTTTTGATGCTCGAATCATAACGTTCATCATTGATGCTTGCCATCATTGCAAGTGGTGATGTTACCTTCGCCACCAATAACATTAGTTAAAGATAAAATTGTCATTGTTACCTATGACGGTGGTTAGTTGTGACGTTCTTCCTTTTCTCCGATGGCCTTCCTTAGATCTAGTGGCACCAAGAGTGGTTTCTGCCATTCCTCCTTAGTTAGATATGTGCTCAGATCTAAGGATGGATTTGAATCTAGCAAACTCGAATTTGCTTCAAGTAAGTCTAGATTTGCATACCTTGATGCATAAATTTTTGCCTTTTCATCAACTTTTGGTCAAATCTTTGATATTGGATTTGCTTGATCTTTTGCATCTAAAACTACTTGAATTTTTGGATCTTAGCTTCAATTTGTTGTCTATTGTAGATTTTTCCATATTTGTTTGTGTTGAATTTTTTTGATCTGTATTTGAGTTATTTATATCTTCTTCTTCTTAAACCCTAGCTTTGCATCCCTTGATGCATAGATTTTTTTCATTTTCATCAACTTCTGGTCAAATCTTTGATATTGGATTTGCTTGATTTTTTGTGTCTAAAACTACTTGGATTTTTGGATCGTAGCTTCAATTTGTTGTCTATTGTAGATTTTTCCATATTTGTTTGCATTGAATTTTTTTGATCTGTAGTTGAGTTATTTAGATATGCATTTAATTCTCGATTTGTTGTTGATTTTTGGACTTGGTGTTTAGTCTTTGATGTTGCTGTTGAATTCCTCTGTATTTTTAACTTCGTCATGCCTTTTTCCCAATTAATTTTCCAATTTAAAATTTCAGTTTGCATAATTTCTGGCAAAACAGGTCAAAAATCTAGTTGGTTATGATAGAGGAATGTTGTTTCAATGGTCATCTACATTGTTGTTGGATTGTGTCGACACAAACCTCAAAACAATGTTAAAGCTCAACCATATAATCCATATACTGCTTGCAGTAGCCTGTAACATCCCGCTTTCTCCTTAGCGGAATTTCGCTATGTAATTGTTTAGATAATTCCATTATCGGTTGAACCACTAGGATCATGAACCCTTAGAATTAAAAATTGTCTGTAGGAATATCTTTGTACGTTTTTTGGACATTTTGCAGACACTAGAACAAACCCTTTCTGCTGTCTGAACACAACCACGCGTTTAAAGTATCCGTAAAAGGTACGACTACGGACGAGCATTCATAAATACCTAAATGACCCTAGAATATTACTTAGGAACAATTAGGAGGTCACAAGGATGTAATCAGAATATTTTTAGAACAACCATACGCGAAGTACCAGGACCGAGAACGACAAAACCTGATCAAAATTGATCTGCCGGAGCCCGTTAATTTTTTGCCACAAAACCGGCCAAGAAACACCAAAACACACGACCATAAATTGGCCCACTTGGCTCAAGTCAACATTCAAAGAGGTGAGTCACATGGTGAGTCATGAAAATGACATTTAGCATAAGGACAAAATAAGGGCATTATGGAAATTTTGTCCCAAGGGAAAAATTGGAGAGAGATTTTCGGCCAAGAGGCTTATAAATACCCCCAAATCAGAAATTTTGTGTAAAAATTGGAAAATCTTGCCAAAGCTTTGTCCGATTACACAATCGACCATTATTCTGTCAAACCAGAGACGCAGACACTTCCTATATCCAACTCAGTTCAAATTCTTCAGAAATCCCCTAACCTAAGCTTATAGTAATTTTATCAAATTTAGAGGGAATAATTACCCTTGACACTCCTTGACCCCCCAAATTGGGGGGACAACAAATCTTACCAATTTAATGGTAAGGAAGGGACTCATAGTCCCTTCTTAGCCATTCCACTCCCCACCCCTCTAAATAGTCACTCTCAAACACACTTTTTACTTAACTAGTATCTCCTTTCCATGCTACTCCCTTGCTAGGCATTCATCCAAACACACTCTAAGGTTATGTTTGGGAGATTGTTAGATAATGGAAGGGTGTGGTCATTAAGGGACTAGAAGGAAAGGCCGGAGTGAATTGAGCAACTCTCTTGTTTGAATAAAAGACTCGTCAAATAAGATATAAAATGAATAATGCGAGACAAATCATTTTTGACTCCCCCCAGTTAGAGAGACAAAAATTGGGAGAGTTTAAGTGACAAAGGAGGGATAAATTATTCCTTTGAGACCGTTCTTCTTCATCCTTTTAAATAGCTTCCAATGGCCACTTAATGCTAACAATGCCCCTCCCCATTTTTTCTTCTCCCAAACGTAGCTTAAGTCCCCCTCGCAGAAGGAAGGGCACCATCCACCAAAAACAGAGGTAAAACCTTTCTTTTTTTCCCTAACATTCAACTAAAAAGTAAAAGGCCAATGACCTTCATTGACGACGGCATCGACCTCGACCCCTCCGACTTCGCGTCCTCTGTTCCCTTGAAGAAGGTCCCAAACGGCGACGTTTTCGAGGCCTCCCGCGCAGGCGACGTTGACCGCCTGCGCTACCTCCTGGAGTCGGGCGTGAACGTGAATGCCCGCGATCAATGGGACTCCGTCGCTCTATACTATGCCTGCCTCGCCGGCCACCTCGACGCCGCCCGCATGCTCCTCGAAAGTGGCGCCATCTGCTCCGAGCACACCTTCGACGGTGACCGCTGCCACTACGCCGCCCTCAATTTGAAGGTCCGCAAGCTCCTCAAGGCCTTCGAGGCCCGCCCCCCTCCCCTGGGCCCCCTGCAGGCCGCCCTGCGTGAAACTTTCTTGGCCTGCGCGGCCAACCGCGCCTACTCTGAGCTCGCTGATACTCAGTTTCATATTCCTGGTATGACGCTGTCCGTTCCTGATAAAAAGCCTTTCACTTGTATAAAAAAGATTATTATTATTATTTTTAAACTCTGAAGATTATGCAACATATTTGCTCATTGATTATTTATGCCAGTGAGCGGGGGTTGTTTTTATACCCCAAATAGCTATCTGAAGAACTGTGATTGCTGTATCCTACCAATTAAACATCGGTTCCCAAATTAAATGGTCGTCATATCATATTGGGTGATCTTTATTTCGTTTGTATTTTCCTGATTGCAATGAGACAAGCTTGTGAAAGTTGTTATAACCTTCAAGCCTCAGGATCAGAAGAAGATTTTTGAACCAATTTTCCTAGATAAATTCTCTACCGAATCTCTCTTTGTTCTAGGTTGTGCTTTCGATAAACTTCCTGTCATGACCGGCTGGCAAGGATGGTCCACATGTAGGGATTAATGAGGAGGTCCATAGTTGTGCATCTAATATTACGAGTAAACTCTCCTTTGACAAGGCATATACTAGGAGGATTACCAAGACTACGGGTACTATCAACAATACCCACCCTGTTAGAGGCCTGAAGCAGGACGAAAAATTGACCTCCGTTGGAGCTTTTGCTGGAATTGAAGCAAACTAGTAGTGTGGCTGAGTGTCACAAACAGTTTGAGATGATCTCAGGTTCAAGACGTGACATTGATCCTTGAACTATCATGATGATCTTTCTCAGCGGATTGAGGCGAGATATTAAGGCATAGACGAAGGTTAGCTCATTTCAATCATTAGTCGAGATGATGGACACAACATCAGAATTAGAAGTCAGGAAGAAGGCATGGAAGGAAGAGGGCAGTGGACCAGGGTGAAGACAGGTTTTGGATTTTCTAGATGATTTCAGCAATTGAGGACTTTTGGACCCGTTTGTGGGAGCAACCATCTAAACCCTGTCTTTGTGGGGGAGGGAGGCCCACAGACCAACGCAGTTACAGTGGTTGTGTCAAATACTGTTAGGAACAAGAAGTAGAATGATATGGGTAGATTGTCAGCAGAGGATCTTGTTGATAGATAAAGGAGACACCTATGTTTTAAGTGCGGTGAAAAGTGGGGACGAGAACATGTTTGAAAGTTCCAGCATTTTCAATTTCTATTAGTGGAAAAATCAGGTGAAGAACATTAGATTGAAGAAGATTTCCTTGATCCCAAGGAAATGGAATATTCAGTTGCGATCATTAAAATTGTCTTATAAGGGCTTTTGGGGACCCATTTCCAACAAGTCTTTGAAGGTTTGGGGTTGCATCTTAGGGGAATAGGTTGAGGTTTTGATTGATTCTAGCGCAACAACAAATTTTATTTTAGATAGACTATCTGAGAAGCTGGACCTGACAATGGAGCAAATGTTTGGTTTTGCGTAGAGGTGGGTAATGGAGGAGTAGAATAGGGTTGGGAATATGCAAGGATGTGAAGCTAGATATACAAGGTAGGGGTAGGAACAGGTCTAGCGGGCTGTTAGGACCTGCGGCCTGACTTGGTAGTGGCATGGCCTGACCTATGTAAAAAAAAGCCAGACATAGGTCTTTTTAAAAGCCTGTTTAGTTAAATAGGCCAAGTTCAAGTTGTTCCCCATGATCTGTTAGGCCTATCAGACCAGCTTGGTTATGAGAAAGTACACATATTTCATTTAAAAAATTAAAATCAGGCTATGCAAGAGTTGAACCCAAGACGCTTGACTTATAAAAACATCATATGACCACTAAGCCACATGACTTGTGCAATAATATAAGCTAATATTTTTTTAATACATAACTATTGTGTTGTGCTCTCCCCCAAATTTAATTTTTCTTTTATAATATTTTGTTGTTAGACATGATGAATGGTATCATTTCCTATTTTGTTGAAAAATAGATTTTTTGGTTTAGAAAAAAAAAAAGGCTGGTGCACCAGGCTCTGTGCTCCAGGCTAGGCTAGGCTAGGCTTCTCAAACAGGTCAAGCTAGGAAAAAAAAAAAAAAGGCCTTTGACAGGCAACAGGCCAGGCTCAGGCCAAAATGGTCTTGCTTGGCCTGGCCTGGCCTGGCCTGTTCCCACCCTTAAATTACAAGGTGTGGTTATTGTGCAACACTTCTTTGTGATGAAGCTCGGGTGATTGGAAGTGGTGTTAGGTGTAGTTTGGATGAAGACAATTGGTATGATTGAAACCATCTACCGATGTATGACTGTGTTGGGAGGAATAAGGTGTCCGTCAATAGGTGAATGAAGATTCAACTCTCTATGGATTCGTTACCTTTTTGAAAGTAGCTTTGAAGACTCTCCGTGATGAGGGGGATGGGTTTTTAGTGGTTCCTAGGAACTTTAAAGAAGGGAATCCGGGTGATCTGGCCGTATGTACTGAAGTTGAGTTGCTGCTGGCAAGAATGATGATCTTTTCCAAACCTCGACAGGATACCCTCGAGATTAGAACATGATCATGTGATACAGATGCGAGAAAGAGCCGACATTTCTTATTTGCGACCTGACAGGTACCCTTATTATTAGAAGAATGAGATTGAGAAAATCATCGATGAGATGCTTCATTTAGGTATTACTAGACCTAGTATGAACACTTTTTTCTAGTCCTTTGATATTGGTGGATAAAAAAGAATGTTGGAGGTTCTGCATCGACTATAGTGCTTGAATAAGGTTTTTTTACTCGTTAAGTTTCCTATTTCAGTTATTGATGAGTTGCTAGATGAGGTTGGGCGGATATTTCAAAAATAGCTTTCAAAACACGAGGGTCATTGTGAGTTCTTGGCAATGCCGTTTGGGTTGATGAATGGTCCATCTACCTTCCAGGCCCTTATGAACAGTGTGTTGAGGCCATACTTGTGTCGGTTTGTGCTTGCTTTTGTTGATGATATTTTGATTTACAATCCTACACATAGTCCCACCACGAACATTTGAGGAAGGTGTTTGATTTATTGCAACAATAGTAGTTCTATGTGAATAAGAAGAAATGTTATTTTGCGTAGTCCCAACTAGAGTATTTGGGGCATATCATCTCTGGGATGGTGTTGCAACCAATCCAACCAAACTCAAAGATATGGTAGATTGGTTAGTTCTAACTAATATTAAGGGATTGAGAGTATTCTTGGGATTGATAGGGCACTATAGGTGGTTTGTTCAAAATTATGAGGAGATCGCTTGGGCAACTAACTTAGTTGCTTAAGAAGGATAGTTTTGTGTTGGGGGAAGCAATGGAGTTGGCTTTTGAAAAGTTGACGACTACTATGACCACATTTCCAGTGGTAGTAGTGCCTTCATTGAGAAGACTTTTTTGGTATACCAATCGCTTGTGAGTCTGACATTATCAGAAAGAGCTCAAGGTAGGTTAGTCTATGATGGAGAGCTCGTTGTCATCATGATAGCAATTCAGAAGTGGTAGTGTTACCTTGTGTGTTAGTACTTCATTGTTACATTGACCAAGAATCTGAAATTCCTATTAGACCATAGGGTTGTGGGAGAAGACCAACATAAGTGAATGACAAAGTTACTAGGCTTTGACTTTGAGATCAGGCAATAGTGTAGAAGTGAGAATTGAGTGGTTGATTGTAAGAACACAAATAGACGGCTATAGAAATGAAAGAGTAAATGCGTTATTCACGCCCTAATCAAGATTCATAATGAATCTATCTTAGAGAACCAAGAGAAATGGCGAAGAGTACAAAACAAGGTACACAACCTTGAGCACTTAGCAGCTCACCTCTCCAAATTAACCTAGCAAAATGCTTCCTTCTCTCTACCTTTTTCCCCTTCTAAATAAACGAACCAATCATTACCCTGAGCCTCTCTCACACACAAACTAGTTACTTTGTTATGTTGAGCAACCTCAATAACAATTCCCCTGCTATCATTTTCCTCATTCTCTATAATGCCCTTATATTTTCTTCTTGTATACACTTTCAACCCTCTTAGGAATTGTCTCTTTTACAATACTCCCCCCTTGAACCACCACTAAGTTTAGTGTCAGTAGCTAGCTCCTAAGAGTTCTCGAAATCTAGCTGAGTCCCTCCCATTGAATTAGAACTTCCAGCTCATTCGTTGGTATTGGTATAGACAGCAACCACTTGTAATGGCTGCACCTTCAACTCCCATTCATTAGTGAGGCCGGGAGGGAAAGGATGGCTGGTAATGTTGGGTGTATCACATTTTTTCAACAATGACACATGAAAAATGGGGTGGATAGGGCAATTCGGGGGCAATTGGAGTTTGTAGGCGACGACTCCAATATAACTCGGAACTGCAAAAGGAACATAGAACCTGTCACTCAATTTCCGGTTTGTCCTTGTATAGCCAATGATTTCAGCCTATAGGGTTATATCTTCAAATATACCATACCACTTTCTGAAAATTCAACCTCTCTTCTCTTCTTGTCCGCTTAAGCCTTGATCCGATTCTGTGCTTGCGTGAGCTGCCACTTTAAATCCTGCAGAATCTGGTTTCTATGTTGTATCAACTGGTCCACTTCTGCCACCATTGAAGGTGGCACGTCATCCTTGATGAGGGTGGGGGGGGGGCTCTCCCATATAGAGCTTTAAAGGGAATGGTTTGAGTGGATTTGCGTAATTCATGTTGAACCAATATTCAGCCCAAGATAGCCACTTGCTCCATTGCTTCGGTGTTATGTCTTTGAAGCATATCAAATAAGTTTCCTAAACCTTGTTTACCACCTCCGTTTGCCCATCGGTTTGGGGGTGGTAAGCACAACTAAACTTGAGTGTTGCACCCACTCGTTTAAAGATTTCAGACCAGAAAGTGCTCATGAACATGGGAACCCATGTAGGCAAACCACCTCCTTAACAAATAAGGCAGTGACATCCTTGGCATTATAGGGATGAGATAGCCCAATGAAATGGGCTTATTTGGTCAGTCTGTCGACCACCACAAGAACTGTGTCCCACCCATTTGATTTAGGGAGACCCCCAAATGAAATCCATAAACAACTTGTCCCAAACTTGTGTGAGAACGGGTAGGGGCTGCCATAGGCCAGTCACAGAGAGGGTTTGGTGCTTGTTTTGTTGACTAGTATCACATTGTTGAACAAATTGTAAGACTGGCTTCCTCATACCTTCCCACCACACCAAGCCATATATGTATTTATAGGTTTTGAAAAATCCGGAATGCCCTCACATTGCAGTGTTCTGAAATTCATGCAAAGTTAAGGGAATTTAGGGTGATCATTTGGGAAGAGCCAACCTATCCCTATAATAAAACTTGCCTTCCTTCGGTTGGACCCGCCTTGCTGCTGTTTCTTTGCAAAAGAGAGTGAATAACCTATCGCAATTTCTCATCTAGTTGAACCTCTTCCGCTAACCCTTCCCTTTCATGAAAAGTAATTAAGGAAATAGCCTTGAGAGCCCCTTGCAAGATAGAGCATCTACAACCCTGTTCTCCTTCCTAGCCTTGTATTTAATTTCGAAGCCAATACCCAACAATTTTGTCATCCATTTCTGTTGCTCACAACTCATTACTGGCTTATCCACCAGAAACTTGAGACCTTGCTCAAAACTATACTTCTTGTTAATATAAAGGTGATTATGCCGCAACACCTCTAGGACTTGCCACAATTGGTTCTTGTTCTCCTCTTCATCAAAAATACCAATGCAAAACGGCGGAGGAATTGCTTTAGTATTTTGTTCATGAGAGATTCGAATGTAGACAAAGCATTTGTCAACCCGAAAGGCCTGATGAGGAACTCGTAATGTCCCTCATGGGTTCTAAATGCAGTCATCTCAATGTCACAGTCCTTCATCGTAATTTGGTGATATCCAGACTTCAGATCCAACTTGGAGAACACTCGGGCTCCACCCACTTATCTAACAATTCATCAATCATGGGGATATGAACTTGTCAATCACAATAATCTTGTTTAAAGCTCTGTAATCCACGCAAAACCTCTAGCCTCCGTACTTTTTCTTTACCAAAATCACCTAGCAAGAGTATGGACTGACACTCGGTCTTATTATCCCAGCATCGAACATCTCACCTATTATCTTCTCTATTTCATTTTTCTAGAAGTAAGGGTACCTATAAGGGTGTACATGGAGTATTTCAACTCCTTACTTGAGGTTAATGGCGGTCTTATTCTCTGGGGTGACAAGCCTGTTGGCATGTGACATAAATCATCAAATTCTTGCAGCAAGTGCTGAGTTGCCTTGGAAATTATCAACCCCATTACTGGATTTGACCCTTTGTCTACAGCTGTGATGAAGTAACCTTCCCCACTGTCTTGGAGAGCTTTCAATGTGCCCTTCCATGAAGCCTTGGTTCTTAGCCGTGCATAGCCTTCTTGGAGTTTTCCCTTAACTCCCTAGTCTTCCCAACACATGTTTAACTCATTGAAATTAGCCACAATATCTCCCAAACTAGATAACCACGTCATGCTTAACACTATATCAAGCCCACCCAATTCAAACAATAGGAATAGTTGAATGATGTTAATACCTTGAACTTTGATGCTCACACCTTGACAAATTCCTTGACTAGATTCCTTGTGCCCTATTCCCACCTCCACAGAGTATAGAGGAGTTTGCTGGATTGGTAACTTGGGTTGGTTTGCCAAGCTTGTAGACATGAATTTGCTCGTGGCACCCCGGATCAATGAGTATCATCAGCTCTCTTTCTCCCAAGGTCCCTACCACCTTGAAAGACTAGTTGGTGGTGAGACCCTTAAGGCTGTCAAAAGGAATCCACAACGATTTCATCTCTGCCTTAGGTTCAACCACCTCCTCCACTGAATCAATAGTCTTGGAGGTTGTCGCGGATTCCTCCACCAGTTGCAGGTTATAGTGGCGGAATCGACAAATGTGGTCCAACGACCATCTCTCGTGACACTTGAAACAGATGCTGCAACGGCTTTTCTCTTGCAACTCTGCCTGAGTAAGGCGTTTGCCCACCCTTGTCGTGGGTTTCTCCACCACTGTTGTCTTTGGGGGCTTTGAAGAATCAGATTCCTTGCTGGGCCAAGTGGGGCGGTGATTTGGGATGGTACAAGGTGGTGGAGCCCACAATTTGGGTTGGAGGCCCTTTCGGTGGGGCTGACCCCATTCCCTTTCTACTAACAGTTCCTTTCCTCTAGAACAAGAGCCTTATCTTTCTCTTGGGCCAAGGTTACTAGCTCCGAACTCTTGATTTTAACATGTAGTTCTCCTTTGAGCCCATTAATAAAAATACTTTTCAGCACCTCACTGTCCATGTCCTTCATTAAGCTGTACACTTTCTCAAATTGGTCAATGTAGTCCATCCCAGGCCCATCTTTTCTCAATCTCGATAATAGGCCATAGGGATCCTTGCCCACTCCCGGTTGGAAGCAGCGTAGCAAGGCCTCGTAGAATTGCCTTCATGAAGGAGACTTGGCTTGCTCCTCCCATGTCTGGTACCAATTAAGTGCATGTCCCCTCTAAAGCTACGAGCACTAGCTCCAAACACTCATCCCCCACAATTTCGTTAATCTCACAGTATCGCTCTATGAGAACAAGCCAACCCAGAGTGTCTTCGTCGGTGAAGACACGTAATTCCATCTTTCGTTCCTAGTAGTATCGACAATGATGCGGATTACCACAATGCAAAGTATTAGGTGGACGACTACCTTGTGATGACCTATCCCAGTGATGTGGAGATCCATATGAGTGAGGGGAGTCTCCATCATCTCGGTGCCGAGACTGAGAATCACAATGCTCTTTGTAGAGGGGGTGGCAACGCGAGGTATGCCACTGTCGTTAGTAGGACCCCTATTCCAATGATCCTCCGACGTCACTCGGTGGTGGGCTCTCCGGGGAAGAGAACATCCACGTTGAGGAGAACAATCTTTGTCCATCATCATCTGCATCATCTCATCCAATTTCCGCTCAGTTCCGTTCATTCTAGTAGCGTCCGTTGCAGTAGCATGGTTGGCCATCACAGATACTAGGAAGGTTGTTCTAGATACCAACTGTAAGAACACAAATAGACAACTATAGAAATGAAAGAATAAATGTGTTATTCACACCCTAATCCTGATTCAGAATAAATTTGTCTTAGAGAACCAAGAGAAATGGCCAAGAGAATACAAAAGAAGGCACACTGCCTTGAGTAATCAACAACTTTGTTCTCCAAATTAACCTAGCAAAATGGCTCCCTCTCTCTACCTTTTTCCATCTAAATAACCGAATCAATCATTACCTTGAGCCTCTCCCACGCACAAACTTGCTGAGTCAGCAAGTCTATTACGTTGAGCAGCCTCAACAACAATTCCCCTGCTATCATTCTCCTTATTCTCTATACTGCCCCTATATTTTCTTCTTGTTTACACTTTCAGCCTTCCCTTCGGAATTGTCTCTCTTATATTGAGGCATTATCCAAGAGGCTCAAGTATTAAACTATTTTGACTGTGGTTTTATGTGATTGGGCTGATTTGGAAATTGAGGCACAGGTTGATGAGTGGCTGAGAAGGATTATGCTGGATCTAGTACAAGGGAATGGCAAGCACCCTGGGTTTGAAGTGAGAGAGGATAGGCTTTTCTACAAAGGAAGATTGGTGGTTTCCAAACAATCCACTAATATTCTTTATATCTTACCAGAGTTTCATGCTTTGCTATGGGAGGGCACACGAGATCCTTCATAACATACAAGAGGATATTTAGGCTGTTTTATTGGGAAGGAAGGAAGAAGAGCATTCAGGATGGGACTATGATGTGGCTTAGAAGAATAAATTGCAGGCCTTTTCTTCTGCTGGGCTGTTGCAGCCACTTCCCTTCTGAGGGTGATTTGGACTGAGACTTCAATGAGGGTCTTCCCAAGGCTAAGGGATTTGATTATATATTGGTGGTAGTGAACTGTTTGACTAAGTATGGCCATCTCATACCCTTAACAAACCCATATACTTCCAAGGACATGGCCACTGCTTTTATCAAGGAAGTAGTGTGTTTGCATGGTTTTCCAAGCTCCATTGTCTTTGATACGAACAAGGATTTCGTAAGTGCATTCTGGTCTGAATTGTTTGGTATTGTGGGTACCAAGCTGAAACATTGCTCGGCATACCAAGCCAAATGGTTTAGAGTGAAACAATAACAAATGTTTGAAGACTTATCTTTGTTGCTTTATTGGCACTAAACCTAAGCAATGGCACTCTTGTCTTCACTTGGCCGAGTATTGGCACAACACCAATTATCATGAGTCCATTAGGCCTACCCTATTCAGAGCATTGTATGGCAGGGATCTTCCTACTCTGTTGAAAGGGAAGAAGGAATTGACGGTAGAGGAAGTTTAGATGCTAATGGAAGAGCGGGATTAGATGTTGCCTGAATTGAAGCATTAGTTGGAAAGTGCTCAACAACAGTAGAAGAAGTTTGCAAATTGGAAGCACAAGCACAGGGACCTTTCTTTTGAGATGGGTGAGAAGGGCTACCTCAAGATTCAACCATACAACTTTGCTCATTGACCAAGAGGATCAATCAGAAACTGAGTCCTTGGTTCTATGTCTGTTCGAAATTATTGAGAAGGTTGGTCTTGTGGCTTATCGTTTGCAATTGCCACCAGAATTTCAGGTGTATCCCGTTTTCGATGTCTCGCTTCTGAAGAAATGTGTGGCTCATTACTTGCTAAATTGGCTTCTAATTAAGAGTTGAAAGTAGTTCATGAGGATGGCAATCGGGTCTAACTCAGCAGGCGGGAAGGAAACTCTTGACAAGTGGAAGGATTTGCTTGCATTTGAGAACTCGTGGGAGAAGGCTATTGCAATCATTAGGCTTTTCCAGAACTCCGCCTTGAGGACAAGGTGGCTTTTGAAGGCAGGTATTGTCAGGGCTGATCCTAATCCTATTAATGAATAGGACCTGATCCTATTAGTGAATAGGATGGTCTACATATAGGGATTAAGGAGGGGGTCCATAGTTGTACATCATGGATTAAAAATAAACCCTCTTATAACAAGGTGTATACTAGGAGAGGGTGGGTTGGTAAATCCGCATAATTAATGAGGCAAAGCTAGTGGATATCGGGTTGGGCAGAATATGCTGTGGGAGGTCATTCAAAGATTAGGTTGAAATCAATTTGGGAGAGTAAGTGGCCTCTCGATGTATTACCAACATTATTACCAATCCTTATTCTTGTTTACAACAATACAATCTACGTTACTAAGGTACTTTTCTCTTGATTATTATTTGGTGCCATTACACTTTCTTTATTCAACTGGAACCAGTAAGTGTAAAATTTGATTGCTGGATTTAAGCGCCAGTAAGGGATGTTCTTTAGAACAAGTATGCCAAGGGAGAGCTTGGAATAGACTTTATTATGCGGTACAATAATAAAGATACAAGCTAAGATAGATTAATCTTGATCCAGCCAAGGAATTAGTTTCGATTTGGGGTTAAATGGAAAGGGAAACCATGAAAAATGGAAACAGGTCAGGTGGGTTTGTTTAAGGGATTGTGTGGGAAGAGTACAGCATCCACCTCATTTGTTGGGAATCCAATGTTATGAGAATTCTAATGCTATGTTTCTATATTGACACCGGATAATGTCTTCTGAATGTACTTCATAATATTTTACCTTACTGAATTCTGACTCTGTTGAAAATTACATATAGATAAATTCAACATGCGTAGAGAACTGACTGAACCCTTATGAAGCTTAATTCTTGACTTTCAATTAACATCTGGACTATTTCAATTACCTAAACCTCTAATTATGAGATTGGTTTTTTCTTCTAGACATAATTAATTCATCAAATACATAACATATTGACTCGAGTTGCTAAAATGTCTTCTGAAACTCTTAATTGGCCAAACACTTACACTTAATTGACACACAAATAAGGATTCTTTATTTTCTTCATGAAGTCTCTCTAACTTTTTTTTAAGACTTTTTACTCTTTTGTGATGTGAAATAGGGATCATAGTTGGTATTTGAATAAATGTTTGAAAAGCAGTTCCAAAGAATAAATGGATGTTTTGGCAATATATATTTTTTCAAAATAATAATGTACGTATACATGGTGTGGGACTCAATATTGATCATAATTGAGTAGGTATTTCATCCACTCAGGGGTCCAGTTGTGGCCACTTTCCTCCAGATGTAGTTTTTATTGTACAAGGAAGGCCGATTGAAGCTCACAGAGTTATATTAAGTGCAAGGTCACAATTTTTCAAGAAAAAGTTCGAGACTGATTGGAAAGATCGCAATGAAGTAAGATTGCCACGGGAAAAATTGTCGTATTCTGCACTTTACAGCCTGATACACTTCTTTTATTCAGACAGACTAGAGATTGCTGTGGATGACATGGAAGATCTTGTCAGAATCTGTAAAGTATGCAAATGCGAATCACTACAGAAAATTGTTGAGAGAGAAGTTGTTCACCAAAAATATACAGAGTATAAAGCATTGACAGATGTAGATGATTCTCAGAAACGGTACATTTTGCAAGGCCTATCCCTTCCTGAAGAAGACAGGCTTCCTGCAGCCTTGTGTCGAATCCTTCTGACTGCCCTTTCAAATTCAACCAATGAAAATGGTCAAGATGATGGAGTTGATAAATTGGTTTCTGGGATGGGTGATATGCTGATTGGTGAATCTGTTGATGATCTTGCTGATGTTTGTGTAAGGGTTGATAGAAAAGTTTTTCGCTGCCATCAAGTTATTCTAGCATCAAGATCTGAATATTTTAAAGCAAGATTGTCACGTATGAAGGACTTCCATGGAGGGAAAGATGAGTTATTTCTTGACTTCCTCCTTCCTTGTCTTGAAGAACATGACTTGAGCATGGATGCCTTTGAGAAAATGATTGAATATATGTAAGTCTCTTGGTTTGAACAGTAAAATTTGAACTTCTAAACTATTGGAGATGTGTGTTATTGTGCAGATTATGGTTTGGCTGATTTTTAGTTAAATGCTGTACAATGAGGATATTCTTTTTTAAATTTCAGATGAATGTATTCATATTTTGGATAAATGCTTCTCCAATACTTTTTGTATCAAGTTGGAATGCATAGTATGCTGAATTAACACAATCAACTGTGATATGGTGGCAGGCCATTTTAGGTGTTGTTTTCTGCTTTTGTTGCCCATTTTTATTGTCTGTATAATTTTCCTGTAATAATGCTTTCACAGCAATGACAGCATGATGAAGTTTCTGGGATATTATAGTGTCAGTGCCTATAGTTTTTGCCGCAAATCTGATTATCATTAATCTTATTCTGCCTGCTTTGTTGCTTCAGGTACACTGATGGATTGCAGGATATAAACCCAGATCAGGTATTTGTACATTCAGAAAAGATGTCTTGAACGTGGTTTGTAGGTCTGTTGTGTAACATTCACAGTCTGTTTTGAACAGGCTGAGGAAATGTTTGATGTTGCTTCAAGATACCTAATGTTTCCTCTAAAGCGAGCCGTGGCTGATGTCTTGTTGCCACACTTGAAAATGGCATCACCTGAAGAACTTTGCCATTGGTTAATACTTGCAGACATGTATGTTGCTTTTCTGTCATTCTTACTCAAGTTTACATTGATAGCTGCAATTCTTGTTTGTTTGCTATGTAAACCGGGGGAGGAAGGGGATCCCTCATTCACTTGTTATTTTGTTTTGTTGATAAAGACTGAATCATCACTGTAGAGAAAATGGATGCCAGCTCCTAGTAAAAAATATTTCAAAATGATAGAGATAAACCTTGAGAAGAAACTCCCCAGCTTCCTCTTTGTAGCCAGAAGGCTCTAACTCCTCATGGAATGACTACCTGCATTCCTTCACGACACTTGAGATAGTTTGAGAAAATTGACTTGAGGGAAATTAGTTTCTGGGATATTATGGTGTCAGTATCCTAATTTTTTTCCCCTTCTATTTACATAACACATCAATCATAATCAACTATATTTAAAATGGAATCAACACTCGGTCATGGGCCGGCCCTAATTTAGCTATTTGATTATTAGTAAAGGCGGTCCGTGGATATGGATTAGGAATTAGGGATTACGGGTAACTTCATTTAATTAATGAGGAAAAGAGGTGGCTATTTAAGGTTGGGAAGAATGCACTGTGGCGGGCCATTCGGTAGATCAAACGGGAATTAGGATAGTCGGTGGCCTCTTGAAATGCTACCATTGGGTGAGTTGATGGCCTCTCGAAGAGCTACCAATCCTTGTTTTCAATTTTACGTTTACATCAATAAAATATTAATCTTTATTCAGTGTTTCTCTTGATTATTATTTGGTTCCATTACAATTGGTATCAGAGCTACCGATCTTTGGAGCCTTGTGCCAAAAACCACACAAGCTGCAACACACGAATTGATGAGATGGAGAGGAGGCATTCTTGGAATCATCAGATGAGGGTGTCCGATGGGACGATCTTGCTTATGGTTGGTGGATCAAGTGATCCAATACTTCAATGAAGAACTAACTCTAGAATCAAATAAGCTATCGGCAGTGGTAGCTCGTTTTAGATCTGGTATTGATTTAGGGAGTTGCACAACCCATACGAGACATGGAGAGGTTGTGAAGGATATGGTCAAACTTTTTCATCCAGAGTATTATTTTGATCAACTTGTGTTGGTCTCTGAGAAACAGGAGAAAAAGGAGAATGAAGAGGTGTTGAAGCCAGAGTCATTATTAGAGAAGGTACTCCATTTATTAAGATCAGATTCAATTGTGATAGGGGCTGATGAAGGTCACCCTAGCTGCAGCATGAGAAAAGAAGGAAGAACGAAAGACGAGGGAGTGATCGTGAAGACTGAATTAGTCTTGGGGGGTGCTTGAGATTGTGAATGTCACAAAGGAAGAGCATGGGCTCTTGGAATTGATGGAACTAGTCAAGCCTCTGTTGTTGGAGATGCTGGATCCGATGACCACTACAACAATTGCGGCGGAGCCACCTAAACCACTAGAACTCATTTCTCTGGTGGAGACAGGGAAGTTGTGAGCCGTGATTGAGCATGAGTTTTTGGGCTCAACTTTGGAAGAAGGTAGGAGGGAGCTCGCTACCGCCATGGAGCTTTGGGTCCAGATAAGTCCAACCAAGATCTTGATGGAGCAGTGGTCAGAGTCGCTGAATTCCCTACCACAGCCTAAACAACCCGACAACCAAAATCTTTAGAATCGCTGGGCATGCTGGATTTTGGGTCTTCATTGATGGGCCAATTAGCAGACAATATGGTGGAGGAGAAGCAAGCACAGGGAGCCTTTGTCAAGCTCCACGAATAAGAAGTAAGAGGAAGAGAAGTAGGTCAAGCTAGTAAGGAAGTGTGTCACGAAAAGGGGCCAGATTTTTGACTGATGGGTCAGGCCCAAATATGTGTTAAGGAGCAGTGGGGTTTAGAAATAGAGAAGGAGGCTATAGAGCTAATGGGTCAAGCCCAACTAAGCCTAGTAAGTATATTTAGCAAAGAGGCCTTTGCCCAAAACAATGAAAGGAAATATGCCACACTAGAAGTGGACAGTAGATTGTGGAAGGCCAAATTTGGGGGCTACAGGAATTGGGATGCTTGGGGACTTAACTCCATGGGTAACGGGTGGATATTACCATATTACATCCCTTATTTTCTAGATTTGGGACCTAGGAGGAAGTCATCAATAATGTTTGGTATTCACTCCATCACCTTGAGGAAAAGGTGATTTTTGAAGGGGTGGGTATTGTCATGTGCCCCCTAATTTAGCTACTAGGTTATTAGTGAGGGCAATCGATGGATAAGGATTACAAATTAGGGATTGATGGTGATTTTGTAATTCCATTTAATTAATGAGGGAAAGTGGTGGCTATTTAGGGTTGGGTAGAATGCAATGTGGGGGAATCATTCAAAAGATTAGATTGGAATTAGGGGTTAGTGGCCTCTCGAAGTGCTACCATTGGGAGAATTAGTGGCATCTCGAAGAGCTACCAATCCTTTTTTTGGTTGGACATTTGGTTGGACATTGATACTTGAGTTGGTCCATTAAAATGGATGAAAAAACCGATGTGTCCAAGCTGTGTTCCCTATTTGTTCAAGCTGCACCCACCTTGTGTCTTAGGGGTAAACATGTCTAACGTGTGTCGAAATTGGAAAAATATTTTCTTAATTGGACACATAGAAATGTGTAAAGCATGTGTCTTACGTGCAATGTTGTTAAATAGCCACTATGGCGACGCTAGGATGCCATGGCATAGCGGATTCTGAGAGAAATGCCACAAAAATCGTATGGCAACATGATTGTGGTGTATTGGTCGATTTTCTCCATGGCACCATGGTGGCCAGACCGCTCCTTGGCGATCATGACATGCCATGGCAAAAAAGCGGCCAGACCCTTCTAATCTCATCCTCGATCCTTCATATCTGAACTAGTACTCTTTACTGAAGTTCTTGTCTTTACCCTTAGTCACCTCATCCTTTCTTCCTTAATATCTTAAATAACTGTGACGCCAATGTCACATGTCGGCCCAAATTTAGATATTGGGCTTAGGGTTAGGACTTAGTGATTAGGATTAGGGATTAAGGGTGATCTTGCAATTTTATAATCAATCTTCAGGTTAAGAGAGTGCTATTCAAGGTTGAACATATTGCATTAGGAATAAGGAACTAGGAATCCTAGACTGGAACTAGGAATCCTAGACTGGAATTAGGAGAGTTGGTAGCTTCTAGAAGTGCTACCATTGGGAGAGTCGGTGGCCTCTGGAAGTGCTTCCAATCCTTGTTCTTATTATCTCATATTTACATCAATAATATATTTAGTATTTTTCTTGATTATATTTGGTGCCTTTACAATTGGCATAGGAGCACTAATCTTGGGAGCTTGTGAATGGTCATTACACTGCTGCAATGGAGTCGATTTTGGAGGAGAATTTGAAGACCATTGAGAAGAATTTGACGAGCATGAAGGAGATATTGCAGAAGTTAAAAATACTCGAGAAGAAGAAGAGAAAAAGACAGCACAGATGACATAGACAACTGGTGTGGGAAGACAATGAAGCTGGCTGGTGGAAGAAACGGAGATCTACCACAACACTGGATTCCTGAGTATCCTGCTCTCCCTGAAATTCAACAAGATGAGGAGATGGAAGTGGAAGACAGTAAAGAGGAAGTACAAGAAGAAAAAGAAGTCTATGAATCTGTGGTAGAAGAGGAAAGGGGAAAGGTGGCCTTCGGTCATTGTTCACAAAACTCCGATTCTGAGAGCAAGGTGGAAAATTCAATCAAGAAAATGCTTGAAGCAGAAGTAGAGGGTGAACCAGTGAAGGAGAAAGTAGGATACCGGAATGACGGAGACGAGCAAGGTGAGTCACCGGCGGAGGAGAGAGGAGCTCGTGGCAGAGCTCGGGATTCTGAGGACACAGACCAACTTTGAGTTGCCGAAACCTCTTGACACACCATAAGCGACGGAGTTGTTAGTCTTCGAAACTGCCTGCACCGCCGAACGCAGGAACATGCTTGGTAGCTGCCATTGGGACCGCCGTGGTGGAGAAGGTTGCTGCAGGATACTCCCTCAGCTGCTGTGTACAAAAAGATGAAGGGAGGGAAGCGGGTAGGGCATCCTTGGAAGAGGGTCGGGTCATTGACTTGATGATGGATCTAGTCCAAGTATGTGTCGTACCACACTTGAGTGCTTTTGGGCTTAAGTCGGCAGATCTGAAGAAAACTCTTGCTTTCGGAAAATGGTCATTGGGACATAGCATAGAGACAATTCTAATGATGGCCCATAGGTGCAACGCTTTTTGAATTAAAAACTTCCGCGGAAAAGGGTCAAAGGAGTAGAAGCCAGAAGGATTGTGAAATATATGAAGAAAACTCAATATATTGGGGGCTGAAGCACCAGCAACAAACGACATTGAGTATGGCACCTGCCCCATTGCCATCTTTTCTCAGGCAATTTTGCGTTCTCCCCACATGCACCATGAAGTGGCACTTGCTTTTGCTGGCCATGGTGTCAAGTTTTCAACTGGTACAGTCCATGACTAATTGGTGTTTGATCCAGGGAGTTTAACTGCCTATTCACTTGGGGAACGTGAAGAAAATCTAGAAGGATGTGGGTCATATCCATGGAACCCGGGAGGACATTACTATGCTACAAGCACACAAGAACTTTATGGTTTTCACCCCATCACTTGAGGACAAGGTGATTTTTGACGTGGGTATTGTCACGTGCCAGCCCTAATTTAGATATTGGGCTTAGGATTAGGAATTCGGGATTAAGGGTGGTTTTGTAATTTTATAATTAAAAATCAGGTAAAGAGAGGACTATTTAAGGTTGGACATATTGCATTAAGAATAAGGGACCGGGAACCCTAGACTGGAATTTGGAGAGTTGGTGGCCTCTTGAAGTGTTACCATTGGGAGAGTTGGTGGCCTCTTGAAGTGCTACCAATCGTTATTATTTTCCTTGATTATATTCGGTGTTGTTACAGCCTAACATTTTATGGTTGTTTCAATACTTTTTGACACTTGTGCTTTGTCAGTTGCATTTCAACTTATTTTAGGCTGCACTTAAGAAAGTAGATTCTGTTTAATAATCTTTACTGAATAAGTACTTATTTAAGCTGCTTTTCTCTAAATTGTTAGTGAAATAGCTGTTATAGTGGTAATTGGTCTTCAGACTTCAGTATTTCCTTTTATTTGGTTGCACTTGGAGGGAGTTAATAAAATTTGACAGAGAATAAAAAGTCCTTATCGAAGTGATATGTCATTCATGGAGAATCTATTTAAATCAGCAGTGTTTATTGTCATGTCACTACTCCGCTTTTGTGAAATGAACTATTAGGTAGTGGTGGTAAGATGTCATATTAAACTCTGCCGCAGTGTTTCTTGTCATGTCACTACCTCGCTGTTCTGAAATGGAGAATGAGTATTTAGATTTGAATGAGATCATCTAAAATATTGAAACGTGTAATATCTATCACTTAGATGCTCTGTGATTTTGAAGAAATTGAAAAAGGAGAAATAAAGGGAATGCATGAAAGATCAATATTGTCCTTTTGAAAATATGATCGAACATGTCTTAGGTAGAATGTCACTATTAGAAAGAGATCTAGTTAAGTTTTTGGTGGATATTTAAATCTATAATCATTGCACTAACTGATCTTAAAATTGTTACAAGAGGAAATTATGTTTTCATTAAATGCTTTCTATTTAACTTCAAAGTAGTGTAGGCCTTGCCATGGCGACTTACATGTGTTCTGTATTTATCACATGATAATTGATATTTGATCCCAAGATTTGACATAATCTAATAATCAAGTAGCGTGCTGGATCATATTATTGTTTGCTTAAGCTATAATTCTATTGAAAATTTGTCCTTGGTCCAGGTATGGTGTTTTCAAGATTCGAGAATATTGTCTAGACACCATTGCTTGTAATTTTGAAACGTTTGCTGATACTAGAGAATTCCGGGCATTGCTATTAACTTTGCCTCCACCATCCGGAGACTCCTCTCTTCGTACCACTGTCCCAAGCATGCCTGGATCTAATATGAATACTGATCAAGGAAATCTTCTTGATGATTTACGTGATAAATGGCTTGAAATTGAAGCTGCTGAGCTTGACGAGAGAGATGAGAGTGCCTTGCAGTTTGACAAGCGCCTTGAGATGCTTATGCTTGTTGCAGAGCAAGAAAGATCAAGTTGCTTTGATGCTGATGATGGTATTGATGGCCTCAAACCCTTGGCTTTAATTTCAGGGGAACAGAAAGAACTGTAGATTTCTCAACATTTTTTCGTTACTAGTAAATTAGAATAAGATGTATAGGTTTTGTATGTCGAGGTGGTAATATCTGGAGACTCCTCTCTTCGTACCGCTATGTAGGTCGCTCGGAGTGCTTAAATTGGGTTTTTGTAACTTCAGTTGCTCGAGCATTCATTATTAATTCGTGCAGTTCTTTCATAAGTTATCTCGACATTTCTACGTTTACACTTGTGTGTGGACGTGTACTTTTTTTCTTCTGAAGGAAAATTGCATTTCTGCATGTTTAGGCAAATATTTGCTTTGTGGGATATAAATTTATATTCTTCATTATCAGGACGTGGGATTTAATCAGTTTTGGATAGAGCTGTCAAATGTACTAACTTGACTCATTAATTAAATAGACTAGGATAATATTATGGTCTACATGGAAGTCTGGCTTGTTTATTTCTTGGTTCAAGGACTTAAACAGGTGGATCCATTTTTTTTCTCTTCTTTTTCTGCATTTAAGTATTGTCAAAATTATTTAAATATTGCCCGTAATGTCCAATAACTTTGAATATTATGCAAGGCTAAGGTTGTTAAGATCGATATCCTACTTAGGATCAAAATGGATGAAATTATAATACTGGTAGTAATATCCTATAAGAATACATAAATGGTTTTCATACAAATTAAATATATTGTAAACTTGGTATAAATGAACAAAATAATCACAATTGCCATACTTATTCATCAACGGAAAATATAGAATTCTTATCTATATTGTCAAATCTATATAACCATACTAAATCCGTGAGTTACAGTCTACATTATAAAGTCCACATAGTCGAAGTAAGTTCACACGTCAAAACCTATACTATCAGCCATATAGGTACCATGTTAAATCCGTAAGTCTTAATCCACATTGTCCCCTTCTTTTTTCCCAATTCCCAAACAAGAAAAAATAAAATTACATGTTGGACCTCAATAAAGAGATAATTAATAATAATAATAATTATAAATAATATTAAACAACACGTATATGTTAAAATTCTCAGATAAGGAAGCAGTACATTCATGAACAAGTCACAAAAAATCATCATCACGGGTTCAATAATTGGAGAGAGACAAACGAATAATTAGGTAGCATTTGGTAAGTATATTAAGACAAAAATTATGTAAATAGCTGAGATAGAAACATTTTTTAAAAATGAGACGAAAACATAAAATTTGTCTTATTTTTAATAAATTTTTGTATATCAAAAACAAAAAAAAATACAAGAGATGTGTTTGGAATGCAAGACTCATCTCTACTGTATCTCTAAAATGGAGAGACACAAGAGACGCATTTTTGCTGTTCTCGCGTCTTCCATATTTTCTGTCTTAGAATGCTTACCAAATGCTATGTGATAGACAACTCACAGGCTAGAGATTTGAAGGAATGAGGAAAGAATGGGACTGAGGGAAGTCATAGTCAAAGAAGCAAATAGGCTTTAAGAGCATAGCTATAAAACCCAGCTTGGGACTTGACCCGACCACCGTACTGGGTCACTTGTTTAATCAATGGGTTATTGGGTCAGTTGCTGACCCGGACATAAATAAAATGCATTTCTTATTAAAAAAAATTAAATAAATAAAATGCATTTATTTAAACATCTATCATAACATAAAATCATTTAAAATACATAAGTAAGATTCAAATTTCAAATGACATATCATACATAAACAATACAAGTTCAATATCCTAAGTCACAAAAGAGAAGTTCAATTCCAAACATAAGTAAAGCAAGTTTTAAATCACAAATACATAACAACAATTTCACATGAGTATTCAATATCACAAAAAGGCAGCAAAATAGATGTATGCAACAAGAAAAAGGGTACATAAATGAGGAACTTAAACACATATTTTGCAACAGGAATATGAAAAAGAAAATCAGCTCAATCTGACAAACAGTAAATTCAAAAAAAAAAATCTTTACTAAACAACGTTTTTGTATTTTTCCATAAAAAAAATAAAAATTAAAAAACACATGACCCAACCAGGTCACTAGGTCACCGGGTTTCACGAAAATCGGTCGGGTTAATATGGGTCAGTTTGGGTCTAGAACATGGCCGATCCACTAAAATAACCAGCTTAGTCCCATGTCCGGGTTTTCTAACAATGTTTAAGAGGGAGTTGTTGGAGTTTCACCACCACCATTGATAGGTGAAGTTTATACCCTATTGTATTATTCTATAGTTGAACATTGCATCCTAAATATGTGATTTTAATGCTTAATTAATATGTTTTGCACTTTATCCTCTTTTGTGAGAAATTGAGAAAAATGCAATTTAAGGCACTATTTTTTATCTTAGAAATCAATTTGTAGATTTTTGGTTCCTTTTTAATTTTCTATTTTAATTGCAGAAAATAAATTACCAAGATGATCAATGAAGATTTGAAGGAGATTAGATAAAATACAAATTTTGAAGAAGAGATTTGAAGAGAAAATTTGAATCATAAAATACAAATTTGAATTCAAATTCAAAAAGATTTTGTCAAAGATTTGCTTAGGATTTTTTAAACCTGGATTTTTCACATATTTTTCATCATGATAGAGGTTAAATATCGATTTGCCTTCAACTACAAAATTGTAGATCTATCTTAGTTTTAATTAAAGACTTGAATCACCTCAATCTGATATCTGTAGTCAAATTTATTTCCATTTTACCAACTGTTGTGTCAAAAGTGTAGAATTTTCACTCACTTTAGGTCTATCCTCTATAAATAGACATATTCTCACAACTACAACCGAATACTCTCTCAATGCTTAAAGATGATTTATAATTCTCCCTCCTTCTTCTCTAATTGATAACATAGCAAATGCATGTTATTGGTTAGGGTTAATTATAAATTAATGAATCTTGACGATTGTAGAATTTATTGAATTAGGATTTTTTAGGATTAGTAATTTGAATTGATTAATTAAAATTATTCAAACTTGTAAGGGAATTTCGGGAATTAATTAGATTTGATCAAGTTGTGCAATTGGGTATAAAATTAGTTTAGGTATTTGATATTGAGATCTTGGTTATTAATTCTTGTACTAATTAATGCTTAGGAGAAAACGATCGTGATCTCTTAGGTGAATTGCATGTTAGTTGGAGATCTCCGGCTAATAATTAACAATCCCTTTTATGAACATTATTTTGTGGAACCAATGATAATCGATCATTGATCTAGGAAGAATTGTATGCGTGGTATTGCTTTTATTTTGTGTATTTTATTTTATTTGTGATAACCATTAAATCCCCAATTTTACTTTATCCAAATAGAATAAAATTGACTTGCTTGTACTTCCTTTAGAGACGACCTAAGTTAGGCCCCTTTACTACCTTTTTGGGGTTTACATAGTTTTATAAATCATTATTTGATTGCGCATTAGAATTGCGGCATTTTGGTGCGTATCAAATTTGACCACCATCACAGGAGAAGAACCCGTCGCCACTGGTCGAGGGAGAGAAAGAGTCAGGGAGGTGGAGCACGAGCTGCATCAAGCCACAAACAGAGCAAATGGTAGAAACAATTAATAAATTGGGCTCAACCATTGGTCTAGGTCATTTGCCATTTAGGCTACTAATAGATCTCAAAAATCTGTCCCTGCCTAGATCACATAAATTGTTATGACTTTGCTCATCGATCCCACATTGAGCAGCTGGAGCAATTCACATAATGGAATTGGGATCGCTTTCCCTTTGTAGAATCATAAGATCACATGACCTTACGATCTTCTTCGCTATCTTACCTGTTAAGAATAATTTATGATTGTAAATGATTTGATTTGATTATAATCTTTTAAATTGATTGTAATTTATTTTTGGTCGTTGTGTTTTGGCCGTTGAGTCTTCAGCCTATAAATAGGCTCAGCCTCCTATGTAAAGAAACATAACAACAACTCTTAGATAATACAATTGTTATTTCTCTGTTATCTATCTTTATCCTATATATTTTGGTGTCCCATTTATCGGTTTTATCAAAATGTTTAACATGGTACCAGAGCCATGGTTCCCACCTTGAACCCATATTCCCGCTTCCGCCAATTTTTCCCTTAACTGCCTCCACATAATCTTGATATTGACTTAATCGGCCTTCGTGTAAAGCATAAATGACTAAAATTAGCGGAATGTAAAGCATAAATAAATACTGAGCGGAATGTAAAGCATAAATAACTAAGTCTGAAAGATCTTGCCTATGTTATCTGAGGCAACTTCTACTAACTTACTAAACTAGATAGACCCTACTGTAAAGCGGTGTTCTCCAAATGACGTTAATGTTGAAGGCTACAGGAGGAAAGACTTGTTATCTCGATTTTCAACGTTATCTAAAATCAATAGACAGAGGAGTGAGTCGTCAACTCAATGAATGGGTACCACGGTATCACTCATATAACATATACTTGACATATACAACATATATAAATACATGTGCATAAATAAATGAAAATAATATATGGATAAATTACAAACAATTGGAAACTGAATCACACTGAGTAATACTGATATCTGAATCTATCCACCTCCAACTGAGGGGTTGAGGAGAGATTGGTTCTCAATCCTCGGTTAAGGGGATACAGAGTTCCAACCTTGCTTCGTCAGGACTGGGTTCCCTGCATACAAGCCTAGGTACGCTAAAACCGTGTGGCATACTGATGAGTTATGGGCACATTGAATCCGTATGATATACTAAAGGACTATAGGTATGCTGAACTCACAGGTAAGACTTACTGAGTCGTGCTAGAACACAATTACAATGAAAATTGTCAACATAAAATCGTTAGGATTCACATGACATACTGATTTTGATCTTTAATTAATTTGGTGATCTAACTACGACACATACATTACTTGGTGATAATTATGGCATTAAACAGATAGGCACATATTCCTAACATATTATCTTTAACCGTATAATTCTCTACTTAGTCCTACACCTGCTAACATATAAATATTAAGCATAATAATAGCATATAGCCTACAATCATAATTGAATTGATTGAATGGAAGTGCATGGCATAAATCGTTCGATGCACTGGAACCTCCACTCATTTAAAATGGCCAAAGACTGAGGAACGTTGACACTAAAAACTTTAAGCAGTGTAACGTTGACACATGAATTGACCAACTAACACCACGCTTATGAGAAACTCATAAACTAGAAGAAAACTAATACTATAGGACATCATTGTATCAAATTTGGGGTCTTAGTGGTGAACCGGCATCGGTATGATGGTTTGGGACCACCACAACTTTCAACACCACTACAAATGGTGGTGTCAGGACCTACTTTCCTTAGCCACCCTAAAAATACTAGAGAACTATGTGGAGGCACTTCTTTCCCACAACTCACTTAATACTGAGGAAAAGTCCTCACAAAGAGTGGAATCTTATGAGCTCTCAAAGAATTAGCGATAGTAACACTGACACGGGGTTCTATTTATAGGGGCAGCTCAACACCTCCCCTCTCTATTGCTGAGTCAGTATGGGCTCTAATCATCGTACTGTTGCAACGGTTAGAGATCGCTACAGTAGTCAGCTCGTTCCGTACTACTAAAACAATGAATGATTGCTATAACCATCTTCTACTTCTGGGTGTCATCACAATAAGTTTCCCATAACAGACAATAAGAAGACAATAGAGACCGAAACGTGTTAGGATAAGGAGACAAAGATAAAAATCCCAAAATCTCCTTCGTCTCATAACGATTTTTAAGTCAATTTTGGTCCTTCTTTTGGATGGATGTAATACCCTATTTTTTCGCTAAATGTAAACATTGTTCTGTCTGCTGCATAGTAGTCAACATTTAATTGTTAATTAGGTATATTTTTGAACCATACAATCATAATATATTAATTTAATAATGTTATTCCTTTAGTCATGTAGATTCCAAAACTTCTAACGGTTCATCGATCAAAGTTACAGTTTAGAAGTTAGGATCGAGTCTGCTAGTTTACGGGGCCCACTCAGTCTTTTCTTGAGCCCCCTAGAGACTAGAGACCCATGTAGGACCCACTCTCTCAGTATTTTGAAAATAACTGACTATTTTAGTCCCTATACTACACAGAAAAGTAAAAAAAGTTTCCTTTTACTTTTTCTGACGTATCTCGCATCATGCACCGTATTTCCTATGACACAAAGGAGACTTGTAAGAGCCAAATTTCCCCACTTTTCTGAAGTCTAATTGTGTCTTTCTCTCTTTTCCCATTATTATAATTGCTTTTCACTTCATCCATTTTTCAAAAATTTGCAAGAGAAAAGCCTCTGCTTCACAAACTCTCTCTTTTAAACTTTCATAAACTCCATCACCACCACCATTGAATCCGTAGAACTGTGAGATTCACCACCCGCAAAAAAACCCTCATAAACTTCTCAAATCATCCCACTCTCTTCATAAAAAAAAAACAAATCCCTCTTCATCCTCTACAAGATCAAACCCCTTGTTTGTGATTTTAGGTGGGTTCGTATGCACTTTTGTGCAACTATCTCTTGTGATGATTTTGGTGTTTAGACATGTTGTTCTACTCTCTTTTCTATCCATGAATGTGTTTTCTTTGGCTACTTATGTGTATGTAAAAATCAATTTGGTAGGGTTTCTTGGGGAAGCTTGTGTTTGCTTTGGTTTCTAACCGTGTTATTAAGTTTTTCATGAGTTTTTCTTTAAGAAAAATGTATTTTCTTCCCATGAAAACATGTAGGTAAGATTTGGTTTTGTAGTCTTCCTAAGGTTTTCTATGTGTTGTTTTGTTTCTAGCTTTATTTTTTAGTTTATTTCATAATGGTGAGAGAGTTTTAAGAAAGAGTTTCCTTGTAAGAGTGAGTTTCTATGTTAAGAGAAACTCTCTTGAGGTTTGGCCCCATGGCCCTTTTTTGCCTAGAGTTTTTCTTGTTAAAGTTTATGGTGATTAAATGATCCATGGTGATTCCAAGCATAAACAATGATGAGTTTTTGGAACCCACTAAAAGGTGATGAACTTATGCTTCCTCTTGTAATGATTCGGCCTTATGGCCATTTTTGTACCTTAGGGTTTTGTTAGTGAGCTTTGATGATGCTCTTATGATCCATGATGGTTCCAAAGATGAGCTATGATAAGAACCCTTGGAACAAACCAAAAGATGATGGATGTTGTGTTTTCACATGATGGTTCTGGCCTTAGGGTTTTGTGTACACGGAGTTTTGTTTGTTTGAGTTTCATGATGTTTAGATGATTCATGGCTTTTTCCTAACACAATCTATTATGAGTTTTTGGACAAACCAAGAGTTGATAAAATTACAATTTTTCTCTTCTCTTTAGGATTTTGCTTATTGAGTATAGATGAGGTTCATGTGATCCATGGTTGTTCCAAATATAAACAACGACATGAGTTTTCAAAATGAGCCAAAGGGTGATGGGCTTATGTGGTTTTTAATGGGTATTTTGCTTTCTTAGGATAATAGGGCTATGGTTTGAGTTCTTGGGAGGTATTAGTGTTTTTGAAGTCCTTAGAAGATTTGAACCTTGGAGTGTTGAGAAGTTTGGTGACGATCCCATGAGCCCCATGTGTGGGTTTGTAGTTCGGCCATAGAGAGTCCTATGGCTAGGATTGGGTTTCATGAAATGTGTTAAGGTTTTCTAGCTACTTACGTATTGATGAACAACTTTGATGTTGGAAATTTTTTGAAAAGAATGAATTTCGCTTATGTAAATGGTTAGTTGTGATCTCATAAGTGAGGAAGGATTAGAGGATGAACCACATGGTTCTTAGACTTTCATCAAGGCCAAAAAGGGGAATTCATGACCTAAGTTTTAAAGGTTTTGGCTTATGGTCCTTTGAGTCTAAAGTTAGGACTATATTTTGTGGTTGTGGCAAAATGAAGTTAATGACAAATCGGTGATCGTAAGACCTCATCATAAAATATACATGGAGTTAAACGTGGATGTACTGTAAGTGTGTAATTAGCAGTAAATATCTCATTTGCGTTTACAATGAGAATGTTTACATATGCTATTGTATGTATGCTTATGACATGATTGATTCCCATGTGATGTATCTATGGTTATTTATGGATAATGATGCTTACCTCCATGATTATCCTTATGTTATGCCATGCTTTCATGATGACTATACTATAATGTTGTGGCATACATTCATTTACATATATAACGTCATTCCATATATAATGTGTTATGAGACATGTGGAAAATTTATATAAGTATCAAAGATAATCTAAGTTCTCATTCAAGGAGATATCCATAAGACTTTTTATATAACACTCATAGAAGCTAAGATCCTTGCATAATAAGGCTTCCCTTAAGGAGCGATTCCTTTGGGCCAATCCTCATGATGCTTAATTATTCTAAAGAACTGATAAAAGCGCTAATGCTGAAGTTGTCAATTAAAAAGAGAAAAAAAAATGAGTATGGTTTGGAACCAAACACCAAAGACCAACGCGGAGTTGGTTAAGGTGGTGATGGGCCTTAATCCCCTAACTTGTGGTCTTGAGTTCATGTCTTAACAATGGAAAAAAAAAACTCTCACTATGATATCCCTACCCCCCTACCCTATAAGAGGGCCTTCAATAGTGTTATTCGTGTACTTAGTAACAAGGCATGGATGTTTATTGTTCAATTAAAAAATGGTTGGGGGAGCATGGGTACACACAACTCAATCACTTGACTATCTAGTGTTGTTTATGGGCTTAGGGGATATGAAAATTTAAAATTGTATTATATACATCGAAGAGCAGCTGGAGAGTAGATAGGCAAAGAGGTACACCTACCACGCTCAGCTATTTTTTAATGCTGGAAGAATAGTATAAAGAGAAGCCGTGAGCACCCTCTTGCTGACAAGAATAATAAACAAAGCAACTCCTCATCAAATGGCAGCCACAACACTCCCAGAAGTAGTTCTTCCCTCCGCCGCAGGGCAGAGGAGGATGCCGGTGATGGGCCTCGGCACGGCCCCAGAAGCAGGCAGTCAGGTGAGCACGAGAGATGCAGTCCTTGAGGCCATCAGGCAGGGTTACAGGCACTTCGACGCTGCTGCTGCGTATGGGGTGGAGCAGTCAGTCGGAGAAGCCATATCAGAGGCGCTTAAACTTGGTCTAATTGCATCCAGGGATGAGCTCTTCGTTACTTCCAAGCTCTGGGTCACTGACAATCACCCTCAACTTATTGTTCCTGCCCTGCAGAAATCTCTCAGGTGATCTATCAAAATGAAAATGAATGATCTATTAAAATGACCCAACATATATAAATGTGTGCGCATATATATATATATGGATCCTTGCAGGACGCTTCAACTGGAATACTTGGACCTCTTTCTCATCCACTGGCCCATCGCTACCAAACCAGGAAAGGTTACATACCCGATCGAGGTGTCGGAGATGGTGGAGTTCGACATGAAGGGTGTGTGGGGATCTATGGAGGAGTGTCAGAGACTTGGTCTCACAAAGGCCATTGGAGTCAGCAACTTCTCCATCAACAAGCTTGAGAAACTGCTCTCTTTCGCTACCATCCCTCCTGCGGTGAATCAGGTAATTAGTTAATAATAATTCGTTCAGCCCTTTGCCCCCCGCATATACACGTACGTGTTGATTGTGACCTATCATACTAACAGGTGGAAGTCAACCTTGGCTGGCAACAAGAGAATCTCAGAAATTTCTGTCGGGAAAAGGGTATTGTCATAACTGCTTTCTCACCCTTGAGAAAAGGTGCAAGCAGGGGAACTAATTTAGTGATGGACAATGATGTACTCAAAGAATTGGCAGATGCTCACGCCAAGACTGTGGCTCAGGTATCAAGATCTTGGCTTGCCTCTTATATAAGCCGTACGTACGTGTGTGTTGCTAATCTTATCATTTTTGCTAACTCTCTACAATGTTGGTTTGTTTTGGACTATCAAAATGGTTTTTTTTTTAAAGTTTGTGTGCCTTTGCAAGCACTTTGACCACATTCATAGAGAAAATCAGTTCGGTTCAATGTCGAAAGGGTCTTGGCGCGTGTTGAATTTTATTATAATAGGTCACGTCACGTGCCCCTCCTCCTTCTCCACTTTCTGAGATCAGCAAGCACAGACCACACGATCTATATATATATATAATTTATAATCTAATATCGTTGAGTTAACCATTCTTGTAAGAGTGCTCATGTCTATCTGCATATAAACTTCTGAGAATAATTAGGGATTTAGCTTAGCTCTATTTATTTGTTTACATAATAACCATTAAGCTCTCAAAATTAATTATACAGATTTGTCTCCGGTGGATATATGAACAAGGGCTGACTTTTGTGGTCAAGAGCTATGACAAGGAGAGGATGAAGCAAAACTTGCAGATCTTCGATTGGTCTTTGAGTGAAGATGATTATAAGAAAATAAGTGAAATCCAACAAGAGCGCCTCATCAAAGGACCAACCAAGCCTCTTCTTGATGATTTGTGGGATGACGAATGAGCAGTTGCCTCCACAGATATATTATGACCAAGAAAGTTCTAAATCCATTTTTCCGACCGTTGATTTGGGTTTTGATGTTACCTTTTCTCCTACTCTCTTTCATTGGATTTCTCTATATGTTGTTGAAATAACTAAAATTCCTAGTTTATCTGAGGGAGTCTTCTTCTTTACTATTATGGTGATTCTTTGATGTGGTTGGAGATTTAAATTGAAAAATTATATAACTAAATATAAATTAAAGTATCATTGCGAATATTTTTATGATTATTTTATAATTTTAAATTAATATAATATTAAATTGTATGCTTATAGAGGGAGATGGAATGGTGTCCCTAGAGCACCAAAAAAATCCTCCTTTTATTATATGATTTATATCAATAATCAATAATAACATACAAAATCACTATACTCACCAATTATATTTACTATTTGTTTGGCATCTGGAATCAAGTATAGAATTGGAGCTTACCTCTCAATTTCAATTTTTTGTATTTGCGTAACATATGGAATTAGAATCTTAGTTCTAGAAATCAATTTCATAGAATTGAAAAATAACTACAATGAATTCATCTCAATTCTTAACTCATACTCTATGAATTATCAGTTCCAAACTCATTAAATTTCTATCTTCTCATTAAATTTTATATAATTCTTTCTCTTTCTCATTTATTTATTGGTAATCATATTTATTGAAATTTAATATATTTATAAAAATATTATTATATATATATATATATCGACAATAGCCTACGTAGACATCCAGGTACTTGGTAAATAGCATCTCACGATGCTCGAAAAGATAGCATACCCTGAGGCTCGAGAAGTACTTTAAAATAGATGTCTTCCCAGATATTAAGATAAATTATATTCATGTTTTTTCTTTTAACTATTGAGATTACTATTATTATTAGTGGTAATGTTATCATTATTATTTCCAGTGTTTTTATTACATGTTATTTGCATCTCGTGACTTGCAGGGTTTTGCCATTCACTAAGTTTAATGACTCACCCCTCTTATCTCGTTATTTTTTAGATAGTGCTATTGATTTAGAGTCAGAATCCAATTATTCAGAATCCAATTCAACTGTCAGTGGTGAGCTCCATTTTGTAATGGAGTTGTTTGTTATTTTTTATGTCTTGAGTACTCCAAAATCACATAGGCAAATGGACGTTACTTTATTGTATTATTATGCATATATTGTTTTATTATTATCTTTGAGATTTATTAAAAAGTTATGTGTTGAGATGTGACATATGAAATTATTTATTTATGAAAAATCTTATTAAAGCTATTTAATTATTTTATTAAATAACGTTTTCATAGAAATTACAATCAGAGACTTATATATCCCATCCCTCGTGCACCAATCATGACTTTTTAGAGTCATGATATTTAAACATTTGGAGATCCCTTTATAATGAATTCCGTAGTAACAAAAGAAAAACTTTTAATTAAACCATGCGCCGTATAGTGATACTTGGCAATCTGAGAAACAGTTCACAGATTCAAAAGCTCCACCACCAAGTTGTTCTGTATTCATATATTTTCCTTCCAAAATCCAGACTCTAAGCCTGATTCATATCCAACTAATGATATAGGAAGATATTTTCTATCAGAGTCATTGGGGTATGATATGTGGGTGAGATCTAACATTGAAAGTGAAGTTAGGATTGGACCAAAACTCTATTCAACAAATAGTAGTGCTATTCAAGCATATTTTCATATGTAGACTTCTTGTCATCTGTCTCACACGTCATGAGAAACACAATGTCATATCAATGACCCACAATGTGTGCAAGAGATGTGACAAAATATCTAAATATTTTCATACGTTCAACTAGCATTTTTGTCAACAAAAGTGATCTTTTACAATTTTAGTAATTGCCGTAACTCGTTCCACCAGCCATCACTAAAAAAGAGCCGGCTTGATGTCACTGAATAACAACATTCCTTAAAAAAAATTAAAAATAAAAAAAGAGAAAACCAAGGAATGCAAAGGAAATGACTATTTCAAAAGAAGCAATAAATGCTTAAAAATTAGACAAGTATGGCATATGAACTCAAAACGACCGTAATTGATGTCCTATAACGGCAAACAATTTCTACTTGTAGACCAAAGACCGCCAATCCCTCTTCCCGTCAAACAAAATTTGGGGATGGTCTATTTGGATGTATACTAACTATACAGGTTAGATATTCACAGCTTAATTGCCCAATCAAAATGTATTTATGAGCAGTCAACAGCCAACCCTCAACAGAAGAACATGGTACTCCTGACATTCTTATGCAACCTCGGAAGCTCTGGGATGGGGGGGATGTTTCCCTCGGAAGCAACACCAGAAGATGTTTCTGATAAATCATCAAAATTCAACAGTTGCCCCATCTGAGCTGCAGCGTGGTGGGCATAGCTTATAGGTGCCACTGGAGAAGAAATTTGAAAATGAAAATTATAATGAAGCAGAAATTAAACATATTTTCCATGAAAAAGTTAATTTTGATGTTTTTTGTGGCAAAAATAAAATAAATCAAGGACGAAACTACCAACTGATGTTGCAGTTGTGCTCCTTTGATTCCTGAAATAAGTTAAAAACTAATAAGCTGAACAGTTGTGGGTAGGTAAAAAATGCAACAAAAGGACGCAGAATGCATACACATAAGACAGTGAATGGATCAAATTTTGCAAGCCATCTACTGAGAAACCAATCTCATCAAGCAACACATGATAATGCACAGGCCTCGATGTTCCCTATCAATTAGAGAGAAAATGAAGGGAAAAAACAAAGTAAGGCACGTAAAATAGAGGAAACATCAGCAATTTAAGTATGATATTTTACTGATACCAAAGTCTACTTGCATGTAAAATGAATATAAATTAGGAATAGGGTGAGGAAGCTACATAGGTTAACTTACATGCATTCCATAATGAGCACACATGTAGAAATCATAACTACTTGGATGCACAATTTTTGTGTCAACAACTGTCCCTGAAGAGAAAAATTAAAGTAATAATGATAATGAATGTACAATTATATAAACAGGATGGGGGAAGTAGCATACCAGGAGGAACATTTTCGGGACCATTAGCTTGAAATAGCTTCGTATGATGATTCTTCTGTGCCACAACTACAGTGAACTTGGGAACAATAACCTCCTCAAGATGTTGATAGGCCTATAATTAGAAAAGTTCATCATCACCCAGAATTAGTAACCATCAACAGAGGGGTATGATATACTAGCCCATATGTTTGGATTAGCTTATTTTGTCATAAAAATAGTTGTAAAACAAAAGGGCCATAGAGAGCTTTTAGTTTTTTTTTTAATAAGTGTTTTTATAATTGAGTTAGGCTAACTCAACTCCAAAAGCTTGCCCAAGAGGAAAGGAATGCCCAACTCTATATAAAGGATACCTTATCCTTTTCCCTCAGCAATGCAAAACTAACACACACACCCCATCTCACGCCTACAACTAGACATCTAAACCGTGAAGTTTGCAAGACAAGATATCTGCAAGTTGCACAATATTAAACACACGATAGGCTCTAATATCATCTTAGAATTGAGCGGGCCTAACTCAACCCAAAAGCTAACTCATGGTAGTAGGTACGTGCAACTCATTATAAAGGCTACTTTGGCCTTATCCCTAAGCAATGTGGGGCATATGACGAGATGGGGGTCGTATGGGATTGCTGGAAAATGAGACTAAGTCGTACAAGACAACCAAATAATGAGAGTCATACATTGCCAAATAATGGACCAGGGTCATATTAGAATTCAAAGTAAAATTGGACTAGAATGAAATTGCAAAAATAAAAGAGACAAACCCCAAGAGGCATCAAACAAAACAAATCACAAGAGAAGCGCCATAGAAGATAAACTGCAAGTGGATGGTCAAAGGAATATGAATGTCTAAGAAAAAATAGAGAGTTCCAAATTGTAGGTAACTTTGCAGTAGAACTGTGGACACAGGTCATGTTGTATAGACCAACTCGTATGTGCATTGTATGCGCTTCAAGGTCAAATGGCTCTTGTGTGTGTTAAATAGAAAAACCATACAGTCTAGAGCTCGATTTCAACTGCCCCTTGTTCATCCAATATATATATGTCCTGTTTTAGCTTAAGGTATAAGATTGGCCTATGCATCGTTTATGCTTCAAGCCCAATGTGTTCTAGCAGAGAGAATGTATTAAGCAGAAAAATCATTCAATTACCTATACCCAGCTGCTTAAGCTTTTGGAGATATGATTCTGTCATGACTGGCCCTAATTGTATTAACGATAAGGATGGTGCACAGATAGGTATTTGTGAGGAGGTCCATAATAGAGCGCCTAAGATTAAGAGTAAACCCTCTTACGATATGGTGTACACCATGAGGGGGCAGGTAATTCTAGATAATTAATGAGGCAAGCTGATGGATATAAGATTGGGCAAAATGTATATTTTTTGGAGGGCAGGGGATTTTTTTTTGTTTACGGCAGTACAATTCACGTTACTTGGGTATTATCATCTTATTATTTGGTGCTATTACAATTGGCATCAAAACTCTAATTTTGGGAAACCTTCTATATGGTCACTGTGCACACTGCAATGGAAGCACATATTGAGGGATTGGAGAAGAAGTTGGAATCCATTTAGGCCATGGGAAAGAGACTGGAATCCTTGTCTCTGATGGAACAAAAGCAGGAGAAACAGGGAAAATCATTAGAGATCATAAGTAGTCCACCAAAGAGGCTTCTCCTACAATGCAACCGCGAACCAACATGACAACCAAAAAGTTGCTACCACATCCCTGGTAACGACCGTTGGCGGTGCAATGATAGCATGTGCAGGAAGTCCACCTGCAAAGTGGAGTAGCAACATAGGTGGGAGGCCAACCCATGACACCGCCGCGAATGTAACCAAGAAGTATGGCGCTACAAAGCATGATGGCTATCGTGTGTACACATCTTTGCAAGGCAGACCCATCATCCCGAAACGATGTCGCGATCACGAGATTGACGAGGGCAATGGCAACCACAGTCCACCCATTGTTAGCCACCCAAATATGAAGATTCACGATCCAAATCCAGTTTAATGACAAAAATGGGAGATTACAATGACAGGCACCAGACAGAGGAGTTACCAAAGGATTGAGAATGGCAGAAAACCTGACGTGCCAGTGTTTTCCGATGAAGATGCATATGGGTGGCTTGTCCGATTAGAAAGATACATCTAAATTAGAGGGGTTGAGGGACAAGAGAAGCTCAAGATTGCACATGTAGCTATGGAAGGTGACGCATACATTTGGTATAAATGGTGGGAAGATCATTCACCTTGTCCTTCGTGGCGGGAGTTCAAGAAAGCACTAATCAAACAGTACCAACCTGAGGTGGTTCAGAATCATTTAGAACCTTTGCGAGAATTGAAACAAACAGGAGTGAGGCTCAGTACAAGAAACAATTTGTGTTGATAGCAAGTGTCTCGACATGAAGTTGAACCGAGCATGATGATGAGCATCTTTTGGAGTGGGCTCATAATCAATTTCTATTGTTTGACAAAGATGATGGGCAGGGCAGAGTAATTAGAAACGAGGAATAAAGCTTGGCAGGAAAAGGGTACAAAATGCTAGGGCAGATCACGTACAGGATTTTCAGAGGTTTACAATAGCTTAGAACCACTAGGCCAATTCGTGGAGGCAGCCAACCAAATGGGGGAGATTGGTTCCTGACACAATACATGGACTCAAGAGATAGGAAGAAGACTAGCAGAGGCAGACTGCCACTTGAAGAATGGGAGGAGAGATAGTGGAAAGGTCTTAGCATCAAGATTGGTTCCTGGCAAAATACATGGACCCTGAGAGACAGGAAGAGGACTAGTGGAGGCAGATTGCTAAATGAGAATGGGAGGAGAGATAGAGGAAAGGTCTTTGCATCATGTTTGGTGAAAAGTGGGCACAGGATAACATTTGTAAATTCAGGCATCTCAAGTTAGTGTTAGTGGATGTTGAAATGGGAGAAACAAGAGAAAGTTACATGAATTTTGTGTTTCAACTACATAGCAGAGATTGAATTATATAGGTTAAATGCCATAAATACAATGATCTGCAAAAATAAAATCTTTCCCTAATTAAAGATTCTATCATATCTAAATCATATCCTAATCATATATTTCATATTCTAACACTCCCCCTCAAGCTAAAGTTCAATAAAATTTAAGCTTGTTACACATGGAGTCCTAATATTAAGAGAAAATATAAAAAGGACTCTAATTGAAAGTTAATGAGTCGGATAATAGTTGGAGAATAGCCTTTGTTTGTTGCCGTTGGTGGAAAGCTCACAAAAGATGCAACTATTTGCACGGGAACAAAGTTCATGAACCAATGGAAAAAGCACAGTGGCATAGTAGAGTTAGTAGACGCTCAGTTGTTTCATGAAATGGACTTTCGGAACCACTAGAATAAGGCGCAGTGGATGAGTTGCTTGCCGTTGGTGGAAAGCTAGCAAAAAATGCAACTATTTGCATGGGAACAGAGTTCACGAACCACTAGAAAAAGCACAGTGGTAGAGTAGAGTTGGTAGGCGCTCAGTTGTTTCATGAAATGGACTTCTGGAACCACTAGAATAAGGCACAGTGGATGAGTTTCCACAAGAATAGGATGCTAGATAATGAGTAGCTCGTTCGAGATGGAACAACTAGTGTAAGCACAGTGGCAAGTCCGAGAATGAAGCATTGAAACCACCAAAAAGTGTCCAATTGGTGTAGGCACAATGGTAAGCACGGGAATGAAGCACCATAACCATTGAAGAGTGACCAATTGGTGTAGGCGCAGTGATATGCTCGGGAATAAAGCACTGTAACCACTAGGAAGACCCCCGCCCCCACGGGTTGAATACAACATCGCAAACAAAGGCACTGACATCAAACGAAAGGAGGCGACAGGGCCAAGAACGAGAAATACTTAGGTGCTCATGGATCGCCACGTAGGACTATGCTCATTCCACTCAAATAATGCCGCATGACAATGGGTCCATCACATCAACTTAATTTTTAAATCTCTAACTCTACCTAACTAACTATGGTTAGCATTTATTTGAGTAAGAAAAGCTGAGTGAGGAAAGAGACAATAAAGGGTGAAGAGGAAAAACACAAGTTGGGAGCTCTCAAGTTGTCTTACAATGCTTTTTTGGGCCTCAATTTGAACAAGTACTCGAAGGCTTGGGGATACATCTCCGTGGAAAAAGTTAGCTTAGAAGTTGGGTTTACCAGGCTTGAGGGCTTGGGGATACTTTGTTTGGGATCCGAGTAAATGTTGGGAATGGAGGAGTCGAGCAAGGGATGGGCATATGCAGGGATGTGAAGTTGGAAATTCAAGGCTTGACTATTGCGCAACACTTTCTTTTGTTATGAAACTAGTGCATTCGGTGGTTGAATTAGGTGTTAATTGGATGCAAACGTTAGGTACGATTGAGACATACTACCAAGACATGACTATGTCTTAGGAAGAGCAAGTAGTCTGCAGGCAATTCTTGGGAGATTCGACCCTCTATCGATTCAGCTACCACTTTCAAGTCAGCTCAAAACTCTTAGAGATGGCGGAGAGGGGTTCTTAGTGGTCCCCATGACATTCGAAGAAGGGAACAGGCCCCCGAACAAGTTACCTCTGGCAAGAGAACAAGACCAAAGATGGTTCTTAGGGGTTATAAGACAAAGTCTGAATTGTTACAAGCTGAATTTGATTTGTTTCAAACCTCAAATAGGTTACCTTTAGTAAGAGAACAAGACCATGCAATTACAATGCAAGGAGGAGCTTAAATTCACCAAATGCTCCTGGACATATATATCGACACTATCAAAAAGAAAAATGAGATTGTCAATTAGATGTTACAATCTAGTATTATATATAAGACCCAGCACGAGCCTTTTTCTAGTCATATGATATTAGTGATGAAAAAAATGAAGGTTGGAGGTTCTATTCGACTATAGAGACCTAATTCGGGTAATCATACCTAACAAGTTTCCTATTCTAGTTATTGATGAGTGGTTGGAGAAGATTGGGAGCACGAAGGTACTTACCAAGCTTGACCAAATATCGAGATACCACCAAGCTCGAACGAGGTAGGAGGATATCCTAAAGACAGCTTTCAGAACACATGAAGGTCATTATGAGTTCTTGGTGACGTCAATCGTGTTGATGAATGCTTCGTCCACCTTTCAGCTCCTTATGAACAGTGTTGATGTCGTCCTGCAGCAATTTGTGCTTTTTTAATGATATTCTAGTTTATAGCCCCACACTAGAGGTTCACTGCGATGAGCTACATGTGAATGAGAAGAAATGTTTTGCACAATCCCAATTGGAGTATTAGGGGCATATCATCTCTAGGGATGGCGTGGAAGCCAATCCAAACAAACTCAAAGATATGGTAGTTTGACCAATTATGACTGATATTTGGGGATTGAGACTATTCTTGGGATTGACAGGGTATTACAGCAGGTTTAGGATGATTGCTTGGCCACTAACTCAATTGCTTAAGAAGGATAGTTTTGCTACAAGGTACAGGGGAAGCTATGCAGTTGGCTTTGATCAATTGAAGACCGTTATGACTACATGCTAGTGTTGGCAGCCCTTTATTTGAGAAAACCTCTATGGTGGAAACAAATGCCTCTAGGAAAGGTATTGGTGCAATTCTTATGCAAGAAGGAAGATAGGTTGCCTATGAGTCAGGTGGTATCAGGGAGAGCTCAAGAGAAGTCAGTGTATAAGAGAGAATTGATGGCCATCATGATAGCCATTTTGAAGTGGTGACACTATCTTTCGGGTCAACACTTAATTGTCAACACTAACCTGAAGAATCTGAAATTTCTACTAGACCAGAGGGTTGACGGTGAGGACTAATAGAAGTGGTTGACAAAGTTGCTAGGCTTTTACTTTGAGATTAGGTACAAGGCAGAAACCGAGAATCAAGCGGCTAACACCTTTTTTAGATAGCTGCAGTATTTAGCTATATCAACTATGGTATTTTGCAATTGGGTTGATTTGGAAATCTAGGTACAAGTTGATGTACAAATGAGGGACTATGTTGGATGGTTGTCAAGAGCAAGCTCCGACTTGTACGAGCGCACGCTTTTACGCTCCAGCACAGCAGTTCCGTTCTGGAGTAGTTGTGGGATCCTTTTCGAATGGGAGCGGAGTAGGAGCATGTAACGAAGTAAAATTGTAAATGCTGAATTATGGAGATTAATGGTATAATTTTGGTATTTTCTGCATTTTCTGGTATTGAATTACAAAAGGAAAGGGATAGTGATGGAAAACCTTCCTAAGGAAGGAGATGAACTAGAGAAAGAAAATCCTTAGAGAGAGGTAGGATTAGACTCAATACAATTTCCATACCCATCTAATTCCATTCTCCCCCTATTTATTATATCCTATACTCTCCAATTGGACTAATTGGGTTATTGGGCCTATAGCCCATTCCTACTCGTTACAGAGCATGTGCCAGCATGTAGGAGCGGCATCTCCAACGCCCCTATCGTTCTTCCATCTACGACTTGAAGTTGGGTTAGGTAAGGGTTCCGCCGCGATACCTCAATGAACCAATGCTGCTGCCAGCATCTTGAGCCATCACCGCAACTTCGATAAGTAACAACTGTGAATGAGAGAAGAAATGAGATTGAGTTGAGGAGTTGAGAAGAGGATGTTGTGACGTGTTTGTTGTGCGGTGCTTTATAGTGAGAAAGAATATTAGGTTTAGCATTTAGGTTATATGCTTTTATTATTTAAATGTTAATTTTAATATTAAAAAAAATTACGAATGTGGCCTTGAGTCATGCAAATGACCCTTGTTCTTGTATTTTTTAAGGGGCACGAGCCCAATAACAACTCCTAATAGGTAAATTATTATTTATTTTTTTGTTAAATCTCACTCTTTGAGAAAGTTTTTAACAATTAGACCAAAAAATAAAGATTTAAACAATTTAGATAAATATTATATATATATATGTCTTTTTAATAGTTTTAATACTAATAATATACAAATATATGTCTTTTTTAATAGTTTTAATACTAATAATTTGATATTATATTTAAAATATATATTTTAAAAATATATTTAAATATTATGTAATTTTAATTGTTATTTTTAAGTCTTATTCTTATTGTTATAAACATATTATTAAAATATAATATTACATAATAGGTAGGAACTTTCCGTTCCGTGCTATGTTCCTACCTGCCTGGTTCGCCCTTGGTATGTTTACGAACTTGACAACCTTGCTAGTTCTACTAAGAAGGGACGAAGAAGAGCATTTAGAATTACATTCAAGGTTGTGATGTGTGTTAGAAGAACAAGGCTCGGGCTTTATCCCGTCTGGTTATCACAACCACTTCCCTTTCCATAGGGGATATGGATTGATGGGTCGATCGACTTTATCGAGGGGCTACCTAAGGCTAAGGGATTTGATCCTATTTTAGTGGTGGCGGACCAATTGACAAAGTATGCCCACTTTATTCCCTTGGCTCATTCTTATACTTCCAAGGAAGTATCTACTACAATTATCAAGGAAGCGGTAGGTTTTCCCCATTCCATGGTCTTTGACAAGGACAAGGTGCATTCTGGTCCAAATTATCCCACATGGCAAGGACTGAAATGAAACATAATTTCGCATATCATCCTTAGACAGAAAGTCAGTGTAAGGCAGTTAATAAATAGGTGGAGACTTACCTCCATTGTTTTGCTAGCACCAAACTGAAGCTAACGTTCTAGCTAGGCTTCCACGGGTAGAACATTGGCATAACACCAATTACCATGAGTGTATCAAGACTTCCCCATTAAAAGCATTGTATGGCAAGGACCCACCCACTATGTTGAAGGGAGTGAGGGAATTGACCGTTGTGGGATTTCAGACGCTTATGGAAGAGTTGGATCAAATGTTGGCTGAGTTAAGGTGTTTGAAAGAGCTCAAGAGAGGCAAAAAAAAAGTTAGCAGACTTGAAGCATAGGGAACTTCTTTTGATGTGGGTGAGATGGTCTATCTCAAGATTCAACCTTACAAGGTTCGCTCGTTGGCCAAGAGGATCAATCAGATATGTAGTCCCCAATTTTATGGGGCCGTTCAAAGTTACTCAAAAGATAGGCCATGTGGCTTATCAATTGGAGCTGCCCTAGGAATCTCAAGTGCATCCTGAATTCCATGTCTCACTCCTAAAGATATGTGTAGCTCAGGGGGCAGTTCAACCGTTACCCACTGGATTGGCTTCCAATTGGAAGTTGCATGCGGTACCTAAGGATGTTGTGGCTATTTGGATCAACACAACAGGCATGAAGGAAGTTCTTGTCAAGTGGAAGGGTTTTCCCGCATTTGAGAATTCATAGGAGAAGGCTAATGAGATCGCAAGGATCTCACCAAAGATCCTCCTTGAGGAGAATTCATGGGAGAAGGCTATTGGAAGGGATCGACCCTAATTGTATAGTCAATGGAATTGATTGGCGGAATCATAACTTGATTGGCAGAATCATAACAAGCAAATATATGACTGTATTAAAACAGTATATAAATCAGAAATCTCCAGCAAGTGAACATACTGTTCTTGCCTACATTTCTCTCAGTCTACCATGTATAAGTGGCGAGGACGGTCCATAGATATGGTGAGGAGGTCCATACTAGTATGCCTAAGATTAAGACTAAACCTTCTAATGGTAAGGTGTACACTAGGAACGGCGGGTTGGTAATTCCACACAATTGGTGAGCCAAGCTGGTGGATATGGGGCTGGGCAGAATGTAACCAGAGAAGTGAGGGAGGTCAAAGATTAGATTGAATCAATTTGGGAGAGTACGTGGTCTCTCAAAGTGCTTCCAACATTGTTACAAATACTTATTCTTGTTTACAGCAATACTATTCACGTTACTCTGATATTATTCTCTTGATTATGATTTGGTGCCATTATAGGTTCTTGACAAGTGCAAGAATAAGTGAACGCCAACAGGCAATAGGAACAATGTCAATGTCAAACTACTACAACAGTTCGAACTTCAAACAAAATAAATTGAACAATGGGTTGCAGAGTAACCTTGATTATCTGGTTGAGCTCAATATTCAAAACCTGATTAAATTGTGATTCACTAACTCCATCCCTGAACATAAACACACAAGCAGAAATTAAATAACAATTAAACATGTGATTATGGAAATGGAGACATTCAAAAGTCAGTCCATATCCATAAAATTTAAACTTGATAATCAACAATCAAATACAGGCACAATTCGAGCTAGTATTAAGATATATTTCTTCAAATACATGGAACTGAAATATATAAAATTGTGCCAATGCATAGTTAGTGAATCATGTAAATATCATCACAGCATAGCGAATACAGGATTCACTACACTGCATTTATACATAACAAATTTCTATAGAAAAATATGAAAACATTCGGTATATACATAAAATCTTGCAGACGAAATGGCAACTAACAATATCAAAACATTTGGTATATACAGAAAATCCTGCAGACAAAATGGCAACTAGCAGGCGTAAGCAATCAGTAGCATAACATGAAATTAAACATAGAATATGCATGGAAGAATTGCCGATCTCAGAATCAACCCAACAAAGTCAATGTTCTCAAACATATACATAAAAAGTGGAGTAGAACACATTAATCATTTCACTGCAATAAATATAAGCAGTGCAGTGTATATTATTGATTTAGGATATCAGCAGCCAGCACCTTCCAGCTTATGGCATTTGGCCTACAAACAGCTTAGTTCACCTGAAGTTCATATATTTCTGGATATCTATCAAATGTAAAAGTGATAGAATGACACCTGAAGACAATAATTTGAGTTGGTTTGCATCTGTTACTTGATTCATAGAAATCTAGAAGCAATTCCCTGCAAGGAAAATCATTCAAATCATAATTGGTATGACGATTTTGACATCCCCATACAAGCAGTACAACTATCATATAGTAAAGAAAAATAATAATGCCATCTTATTAAATCTTGTACAAGAGGTCATGAAGCATAAAGAAGATACTTAAATTTTCATATAAAAAATTATAGCAACTGGTACAACTGGAAATGATAAAGGAGCCAAAACAGAGACAAAAGGGATGGAAATGCTGTATGTATAGTATATGTGTATGTATGTCTATGGCTCTAATAGTTATATCATTGTGATATCCGACTAAAGCTTGAAGGAAACAGAAATTACAGTGCGAAGTATAAAAGCGGATCTAAAGAAGCCAAACTCTCCTCAATTCATTACTAACAATGGCAAAAATCCCCCTGTACTCAGGTTTACATTAACACCGTCCCTTTCCTCATTTCAGATCTCTTCTCTCTCTTGTGGTGACACGTCAACAATTAGTTACAATTCCCTCCCAATGCTGTTGATAACAACCTGGTCCTCACCATTTTCTTTTTTCTCCCATGCACCTTAACGTTCTTGGGTCTACACATGGTCTCGGCTACTCTTACAACAAGCCTCCTATAAAATTCACCTTGTCCAAGGTGAAAATCAGAAAAAGTGCTGTGCTGTATTTCAGAAATTTCCTCCCAGTATTTCTTTGAGTCAGGCAAGCCTTACCAGTTAAGTAAAATCTCCTTTACCCCATTTCGATTCACATTGGCTGCTAAGACCTGTTAAGGAATGACCTGCAGTTCCCATTCATCATGTTGAGATACATCGTGTTAAGCATAAAATAAATCTATTTTATATCTTTGATTGATCTTTATTGATTCAGTTTATTCAAGGTTGATTTCCTTACAACTATGTAGTGATTCTCTTTCTAGCCTATAAATAGGCGCAACTTGCAACGAGACACAACAACTATTCAGAAATACAATTACCTTTCTTGCTCTGATTATTCCTCTCAGATCCTATTTTATTATTTCCTCTGCTCCACCGTAAAACTTGACATGATATCAAAGCGGTACCATCCTCCATGACCTGTGGCATTGCATCTCCACTGCCAAGTTCCTACAATTTGGAACTCGTGCTTCTTTAAAATAATTTGGAACTCGTGCTTCACCTACATAACTTCATTGTTTTGTCACTCAAAACAGAGCACGTCCAAATCAAAAAAATAAAAAAATACCTAGTCCAAAACCTTCAAAAAGCCACTGCTTGGTGTCAACGACTACCTTTCTAGTCCTCGATTCCATCCAGCAACTGCACCACTAGGCTCGCAACCACCTTCGCCTTTAAACCCAAATGATCTTTCTGTCTTACACCCTACCTACCAATTAAATGGGAAAAATTACCTACAGTGGGCGGGCGGGCTCATATTATCTGACACACACTTAAGGGTTGTAAAAAATCAATCCACACTGAGGGAACTCCACCTACAAAAGATGACACTCACTTTGAGCCATGGGTGCGTAACAGATTCTCTTGTCATGACATGGCTTTGGAACTCTATTATTCATTATGTGTGTCACAATTGCATGTTTCTCTATTCTTCCTGTGAGATTTGGCATGTCCATCGCCAGAATTTCTCAAAGAAGCAAGACATAGCTACTTGCTATGAGTTGAAGACGAAGTTATTCACAACCAAGCAAATGCAATGTCTGTGACGAATTACTATGGGAAACATGCTAAGTTGGATTAGTACCAGAGCTTAAAAATTGAATGTAGCAAGGATGCATCTTTTCTAGCCAATTTTGTTAGCAGGACAGATTTTTTTAACCTCTCTTTGGTCTTAATCCAGACTATGATCTCATTCAAGTTCAAATACTTGGCAAGGAGAAATGATCATCATTATTCGAGGTGTTCTACATTGTTCATGGGGAGGAAAGGCTAATTGGGATGGTCGTTGGTGTTCCTATTCCAAGAAGCCAGGTCATACCAAGGAGTTTTTCTTTACGCTCCTTTGTAAGGAAGAGGTTCTTCACCGCATTGGAGGATTCTAAGGTATGCCAAAAAGTCAAGCCAAGGTGGCCTCATCAAACCCTATCACAACACCGGTGACATTATAAGTTAAGGATAAGGTTCCTGCTTGCCCACCTACGAGTCTCATTAGCTCCCTCAATAAGGATTTCGACTCTTGCTCTTTTGACTTTGTCTGGTAAGGACCTAGGTTCTCAGTCTTTTCATGCATTTAGTACTATAATTTAATATTTGTGGATAATTGACTCTAATGCCATTTAATACATGACCTGCAAATCCACTCATTTTTCTTCATATCTTACCATTTCAAGAAAACATCACATAACTGTAGCTAATGGCTCACACGCCTCAGTTGCAAGTTCCGGTATCAACCCTCTCAATTTTTCCTTCCACTTAAAAAATGTTCTTCATGTTCTCCAGCGCTCCAATAACCTTATTTCTATTCATAAGCTTACCAAAATGAAAATTGTGTTGAAACTTCTTTCACTTCCCATGTGTCTTTCAAGATCATGCCACGAGGATGACGATTGGAGTTGCCAAGGAATAAGAAAGGTTGTACTATCTCCTTAATGTGAAGCAAAAGGTGGATTCAGCTTTCCCTACAACACTAGAGTTTTGTTGTTGAACGAACAAGGAGAGTGGTACTATCACCTTTACTTACAACACCAAAGTTTTATTGCAGCTATTGATTCCATACAAATCCAACCTTAGTACAAGAACCATTAAAGGAAAAGAATTGGGTTCACGTCGTGAATGAGGAAATGAGGGCATTAGAGAATAATGGAATGTGGGAGATCATTGATAGAAGGGGCCTACTAAAAAGGTGAAACTTTCTCTAGAAATCTATACCAATGCTATTTATGATGGCTCTATTGTTGATCAGAATATTGTAGTTTCTTGGAAGGAAATTTAGCGACTTGGAAGTGTAAGAAGCAAAATGTAGTTGCTAATTCATGTGTCAAGGCAGAATCTCAAGCTAATGGCATAAGGAGTTTGCAAGATATGATGGATGAAAATGATTCTAGATAACTTGACAATGAAGTATAAGGCTCCTATGAACATGATGTGACAATAAACCAACTATTAGCATGATAGCATCGCACATAATCCAATCCAAGGAAAAGTATAAGGCTCCTATGAACATGATATCACAAAACACATTAAGATTGATCGACACTTCATCAAGGAAAAGTTGGATAGTGGTTTAATAGCCACAACACATGTTCCTTTAGTAGTACAAGTGGCTTAAGTGTTGACTAAGGGCCTACCCACAAAGCGGTTTCAAGAACTTATACGCAACCTAGGAATGATATATATCCATTCATCAGCTTGAGGGGGAGTGTTAAACATTTTGTACAAATTTACTTTATTTTATTAGGATACTTATGTTACTTATTTAACATCTTAATTTAGGTAGTATATGTCCATAATTACCATTTATTAGGAAATATTAGCCACGTGTCTATATAATAATGTCACACCTTTGTATAGTACATCATCAAAATATAATATTCAGTATTTTATCTCATCTTCTTCAGCATTTCTCTTATTTTCTTACAAGCCATCAGTTAAACATGTAGGTAGTGGCTAAGGAATTGAATCTGGAGTCAAACTCTATGCAAGGAGACATGGAACACAAGATGCACCCTTAAACCTTCTAGCAATAGCAATTTGTAGGATGCAGTCTCGAGTTTTTCAATCACCTCATAGGGGTAATAGAACCTTAGGCTAAGTAAGCTTCTAATTAGTTCTTTTAACTAGTGACTTCAACCTATAAGGTTGAACTTTCATGGAAAACCTCATCTTCCACTTGATTATGCATTTCTCTTCTATGCTTAGCAGTAGCAGCCTGCAGTTTCATCCTATTTTGGGCCCTCAACAATTGTTTTCCCAATTCATCAATGATCAATCATCTTATTCCAATCGTCTAGAAGCTAATTGATCTTTTCATGAAGGGCAGAGACAACACTAGGCCATAGCAACCCACCTCTAACAGCGAGCCAAGTTAAGTCGCAATCACAAAAGGGAGCCACCAGGGTCTTCGTGAAAGATGGGAAGAAAGGAGTAGCAGAATGAGATTTTCTGAAAATGGGTCAAGTTGTTGACCTAGTGGGCCAACATCAAATTAGTAAGGTGAGAAATAACAATACATTAGAAATTTATTTTCAGGAGAAAGTGGGTCAAGCCAACTTGCAAGAGATGATAGTCAGGGTTGGTTAAAAGAAATTGGGCTAGTTTCTGCATCTAATAAGTCAAAACTAATTGAAAATGAAAAGGAGTTAGTCTTGAAATTTGGGCCGCAACCCAATGAGTATTTGAAAGTTAGACAAGGAAACCCAATAACTTCACCTATACCAGAGACCTGTGGAGGGAGGGGCAACCAAGAGGAGTCAACCACTAGAAGGGACCACAATTGATAAGAATGGTAATAGTGTTGTCCATGACAAACATCCAAAGAAGTGGCATAGACAGCTCTGTTAGGGAACACCACTAACTCTCACAGATATGGACATCCAACTTCACAAGAAATATTTTTGGGGTAGAACTAAAATTAAAATATTGCAAGGGGAAGTCGAGACCCTCTTTGTTAACTCTTGGGAGCATAAACATGGAGTGTTCACAAATGGTTGCATTTCTAGTAATGGGAATGATGCAAATAGATTTGTTGCTCAGTGTCTTTCTGCTGTTGAATCTATACCACAATGGAATTCATCTTGGGAAATAGGTTGTTGCAATTTTAAATTCTTTGTGCGTGACATAAAAACATGGTTCCAATTTTTTCTACAGATGATATTTCTAAACATTTTAGCTGGATACCTATTTGCTATTTTAATATTGAAGTTGTGCACTGTCTCTCAAGATGATACTGGACTAACGACTACCATTAGGTGGCCAAATGAGCCAGGGATGCTTAAGCAATGCGCTAGTGCTAAGTGGGGGCTTATTCCCGAGATTTCTTGCTTCCTCATATATAAAGATGATGTGTTCCAGAAGGGTAATTCTTATACCTTATGGGGATTTTCCCAGAAAGTCTCACAGTAAAATTCACAGTCAAAGTCAACATGTCCTAGGGGGCTTGATTGCTTTTCTATGTCGAGATTGTCATGAACCTCTAGCAGTGGGACTTGATCAAATCCTTGGAATCTGAGTGGAAATTACTACCTTGTGAGCATACTTTCCTTCTGTTGTTTCAAACAATGGGACCCAATAGGAAGTCTTACAGACAATGACATCTACATCAGCTGGGAGAAGAAAGAGAATACCAAAGCTTTGAAGGACTCTCTTGTAGATCAGGTTCAGCATGACTCTTCGCACAAAAAGTGTAATGCTCCTCCTAAATATAGCTGAACTCTGGTGCCCTGTCTAAGGGAAGGAGGGGAGCTCAAGATTCAACATGGAGCTGTCCTTGCAATTAGAGCAAATTAGCAAGGAAATGAAGGGCTCTTAGTTGAATGAAAGGCCCTCTTGCTAAAGGTATATAAATGTAGGAAATGCAGGGGTACTCTAGAGAAAAAAGGAAAATGAGCAAAGGGTGGATATTATGGGGTCAACTCAGCTCAACAAACTTGTTGAGTCAACAAGTTTGGGCGTAATGCTCAAGGGAAGGGGAATTCTGTTATGTGGGCAAAAAGTAGACAGAGGTAGGAAAATTCTAGGCTAATTCTAGAGAGGTGAGTTGCTTAGTGCTCAAGGATATTGAGCTTCTCTGTATTTTCTTGGCTACTACTCTTGTTGCTCTAGATTAGAGTCAGTATGATTCTGGGTTTATAGTGTGAATAATATATACACACTTCCACCTCTATTGTTGTCTATTTGTAGTATCTTTCAGGGTGCTGCCCCAACTCTCTCTAATGCATTCATCCTAAATCATATCTTATCTAGTGTGTCCATTCGCTATTTAAAGTTCATATAGAAGAAGTTCAGCAGTGTATTTTTGGTTTTAGGCATTGTTCCTAGTAACTACAAAATAGCAGTAGCCCCTTATACATTTTTACTCGAACCTGATAATTCCATCATCATTCTGATCATCCAAAGGCTTGTATAGAGCATCAATCATCTCCTTAGATGACTGTGTTCTTGCAGATGCTCTGTACCTTGAAATCAATGGCCAACATCGCGATCCAACAACCTACAATACAACATTATATAGCAGAATAATATGAAGCATAGACAATGGATACAAGGGAAATGGAGAACCCATACAGATTGTGTGGTACAAGGGAAATATAGGTTATCACTTTCGTTATGGGAAAACAAAGGCAACAAAACAGAGACAGCCTTACCGCTGCTATTGATGGAATATCTGACTGATCAGGGGGCCTATGAGAGACATCCATACCCAAAATCATCGTTGGAGTATCTTTAATCAGGGGAAGATGCCCGGAATGCTCTATTGCAAGCAAGGAATTTATTCCTCCAAGCTACGTAGAGGGCATGTATACAAAAAGCAATGCATAATGTTATTAAGTCAAAACGAGTTGTGTTTTCAAATTATTGCAGAGAGTGAGATAAATCTGTGGTAACTTTTAAATATGCTGTTTGTAGTATAGTTTAATCAGGTTAATGGTTTCCAGTTACTTTTTGGTCCCTAACCTTTTGTATGCCTCTCCAAGAAGGCTTGTGTACCCTAGTACATACACAGAAAATACCTTCTTCAAGTAAAATAAATCAGGGATAAATTTAGTCATTACCTTAGAATTGATTTTAAGAAGTACATTATTAAGGTATTGATCAGTAATCCTGAGAGGGCAAATGCACTGTGTGACAACACCAAACTCACTTAGACACTTCTTCTTCCAAGGCCCTAAAGTTTTACAGAAGTAACATGAGGCGATTAAATAAATCAATGTAAAGGAAACCCTGGGAAAATTGCCAAAAGACATACCATAAATGTCACAATTTTTTCTCTCTGGCAAGACACACAAAATTAACTTTGGCTCTCTTGTAAGTTTAGATGTAAGCCGCTCAAACATCTTTTCAACCCTTGCAACAGGGGTAGATCTTCTCAACTGTGGTTCCTCCTCTATTAAAGTAAATGGGCGTTCAATGTTCTGCATAAACATTCAATCACACATGATACGGTGGTAAGGAAATGAAGAATAAGAGGGCCGATCAAAATCTTAAGACATCATTAGTATGAAATCAAAGCATGGTTGCATACAATGCCCTTGGTCATTCCACATTTGATCAGCTCCCTCGATATGGAACTAGTATCACAACGAGCAGAAAAGTTGACAACAGCCCAGAAATCAATGTGTGATGGTTGTAGAAGTGTCTAGAAAGAAGGAAAAATAGCATCATCAAGTATGAATCTATCTTATCAAATCAAATGTTATATAAATCTGAAAACAGGAAGTTATGAACACTTTCTTTCTGAATGTGAAAAGAATAATGAAATACCTTTTTATTGAAGTTCCACCTTCCATTATGGGGTAAGCATTCATCATTCTTACCAACTTTCAACTGTCTCAAATATAATTGTATTAGCGGGTGCGTATAGTTCTCTAAATAAATTTAAGCAACCCAACTCAATTATACCACCTTCTCTTTCATCTCTCACCCGCTGTCTCTCCTCTCCAATGCACACAAAAATATGAAGAATACCGAACTACAATGCTTACCTTTGGTGGCTCAAGAACCCGACCTTCGACCTGCGTCAATTGCTTCTCAATAGAAATGCCACATGCAGCAAGAACAGGGTCATCTTCGTAGCAATATTTTCCCACAGCCTATAAATTATAATAAGCTTAAATATGTTACATTAAGAACAGAAACAACACATCAAAACCTATGAAGCTTACATTTCTCAGTATTTTAATCCTATCTTGAGGTTTTTGGCGTGATTTTTCAACTAAAGATGCTCGTTGCATTGGAGATAATGCCTTTGTATACCGCTGGAGTGAAACAAGTTCACAGAGCTACTCCACCAGAAGTAAAGAAAAGAAAGAAAATAATAATCAGGTATAATTGGTCAGAAGGGTTAACTGATAGCAAAATAATATAATTCATATGAAAAAAAAGAACCAAAACAAGGTTCAGTCAAGCATAAAATTCTGCAAACCTCCAGGGGCAGATAGTTGGGCCGTTTTGGCTTCCCAACATCAAGGCATGGAAGATATGCAGAAGAGGTCAGCTCTCTCCCATGGTGTTTGGCAAAATAATCATATACAGTAATATCAACTGTCTGCCCTCCATTATTGCTGTCACCATTTCTCACCTTCATACTAAAACTGCAGAAGAAATCAGACCCATAAGATTTTTTCACTTTCATTGAGATTCCAATAAAAAAGGAATAGATACTTCAGTTTCAAAAAAACAAGCCCTTACAATTGCTGAATGCAGGGTTTCTCACTCAAGCCAGAAATTTTAAATTCCTGGTTACAATGTGTCGCACGCACCTTTAAATTTTTCAGCACTTTTTTGGCCTATAGATTACAAAGAAAGAAAACTCTTACAGGGTACTAACTAATGCTGGATCATGAACCTTATGTACAGAGATTAGAAGTTTGTCACCTTTGCCCAGTCAATATACCGCGGGTCCCTCACATTCTGGTTAGATTTTAGAAAATCAATTACGGGTCCAGGTTCTAAGATCACCGTTGTGGACACATCTAGAAATACATAAACAGAGAACATAAACAGGAAAAAACACAACTTTATGATGATGATATTTCAAGATATTAATGAGAGAAGTCATACCCATATTGAGAGACAATCCACCCTGAGTGAGACGAAAACTAGAATGAAAACCCCGAGCTCCCAATACTCCACTTCCAACATCAATGAAGTTCTTTACGTCACCGTGAAAAAAAGACTGCCTTACCAAGAGACACCCTCTTCACATTCACACATGTAGTAGTTCAACTGAGTTAGAGCATACAAGCTATGAATAAATTCCATCAAATAAATTTTCAAGATTTTTCTTTTATGTTTATCATTAGACCAAACCTGTTAGCTGCTTGCTGCCTCAGTACAATATCAAGCACTCTCAAAGCATCCTGATAATTAGCATCTGACTCAACCCCTTTGAGGGAAAGGGCAATGGACTGCAGGGGTATTTTCGCAGCAAAAGTTATCTCCACCAAGAACGTCTTTGACTGAAGAGAATATTTTGACCTTTTAGTTTCTTCACGAGGGCTTTCATTGGCACCAGGAGTATCAGCAATGCTGCTAAAATTGGAAGACAGTATAAGCTTTAAGGAAAAAACATGACACAATTCATACAGTCATACGAAAGACTTACTGCTTCGCAAATGACTCCTCGAGCAATATTTTGAACTCAAACTTATCAAGTGGAAGAGGACCCACTGTGTACAAAGTTCTCTCTCCATCATAGGCAAACCTTTTGCCACCAAGTTCAGAGGAGTATGTTTGGTAAAGCCTATCAATCAATTTTCTCCCAATGCCCTTGCTTTCAACAACTCTTTTATCTTCCGAAGAAATAGTAACCTGGAAATCATCTGTTAAGCCAAAACCTGATATATAAAGGAAACTGCAGAGACACAAATACTTGACATACAGTATACTGAAAAAATATTGCATCTGGAACAGTAATGTCGACTTTGAAGTGATTGGTAATCAATGGTATGCACTTTCCGGTGGTCCCAATCCCCTTCCTATTCCTACTGATAACAGAATATTTTGTAGGAGCCACTTGTTCTGTTTCCATATTGACCAGCACATCAGGTGGTGTTGGTGAAGCTGATGGATCAGCAGCTTCTTCAATCCCAGGTATTTTCTCCATCTGTTTTTGCTGTGTTCCAAGGAATGCCACAGTAAAACATTAATCAGGAAAAGCATACTATATGTAAAATCGAAAACAAAAAAGAATCTACATAACTTATGGTTTCTAGATATTTTCCAATGATGTTTTCAGTTATACAAACATTAATGCTTGTACATAAGTCAAATGTCAGTCGGATCCTTATATAACAAGCATTCCATAAAATCTCTGTAACACAACTCATTGGTGAAGATCATGCCAATCAAACATTACATGATCAGAGTTTTAACATATTAAGATGTAGTTTTTACAAATAGTTAGCAACTTAGCATCATGCAACCATGATAATTACTTTGGATAATAAAGGAAGAAAAGAAGAATAAAAGTTTGCACAAAGCACTTCATGAATCTGCAACCAAAAAGTGAGCTAGAGAGAGAGAGGGGGAAATCCAATTGGCTTTGGTCACTACTATGTGTCGTGTTGAGCATAGTAACTTTCTTTTTCATTTTCAAACTCATTATTAATTGGTATGTAAAGATTATTGCACAACCAAATCAAGTGAAAAATAATGGTTTTAATACAGGTCCTTGACAGTTCTTTCTTACTAGATTCTCATTAAAATTACAAGAAGCAGCATCATAATTCACATCAACATGAACCAATTCAGTAAATGGGCAATGCAGTCATTTGGAGTTACTAAATAAACATTTCGGAGCATTAAATTTATAACAAAAGGCCAAGGTTGTCAAAAGCAACAAAACGCTTGACGCTTCATTAAAAGAGAAGCATAAAACAAAATGCTAAGGCACATATGTTACATAGTACATAAGATATAAAATAAAAATAATGCATGTACATATTATTGCTAATGTGCAAGTATTCTTATTCAAATTTACATACTAGAATTGAAAATTTAAAAAACTCATAATTTCTACGGAAATTTTTTATGCAATGAATCAGCAAGAGAAAATTAGAAAACAAAAACTTGTGGAAACCTAAATCCTCAAATCAAAAAATCACTGAATCAGAATGGTTCTCACTCTGAAATGAAAAATCAGTCTTGCCAACTGCGTTTGACTCCAGTCAACTGACTTTTGCAACCAGCATTGTCTAATGCTGCTGCATTTGTGCTTGTTGGTTCATAGCTTCAGACTACTAGTGGTTATACAGATGTTATGTTTTGGTTTAGACTTACTCTTGCTCTAATCAGGTTCTTTTCATCGTCACAAACAAGCCCAGTAAAACTCAATAAAGACCCATAAAACTAAACTCATTTACCCTTGAAACATAGAAAGATAGATCGGAAAAGGTGTAATTTTTTTCTGTTAAGAGTGTTTGAAGTGTAAAGCCAACCAAATTCATGAAGTCCACACTATACCTATATCTAAGGTGTTTTTAATGTATAAAAGTAACATGAGAAGGGACAAGATTTTGAATAAAGATTGGGGTTCAAAATGGAAAAGGATAAGTAAACATTATCACGTCAAGCAAATGATCTTCACAAACAACATCAACAAAAATGAACTAATTGGGCCATTCCTCCCGTAACAGGAATAAAGAAGAAGAAGAAAGGATATAATGGATGCAAAGTCACTGAAAAAGGAAACAGAAACTGAAGAAAAGATTTCAAAAATATAATAAGAGCTTTGCCAACCCAGCATTGTGTCAAAATGCAATAGCACAACTCAATCAAAATCCGGGACACTTAGAAATGTACAGAACATAGTTGTCAATCTCAGTTACAACCAAAAAACCTATTCAAAGAGAATAATTAAAATGCAAAAAGAAATTATAATACATTACACAGAATTGAATGCATACAACTCAAACATTAAGACATCCCCATCAGTAATAATAAAAAAGCAATAGGTTAAGAGGGGCAAGTGACAACCATCCATCGTTAATCAAAGCCATGCGTAAAACGACGAGCTAACAACAACAAGAGTAAAGGATAGAGTACCAAATCACTGCTTGACGCAGGTACAGGGGGCAGTAAGCAGTGTGAGAGACTGGAATGAGGGCAGAAACACTGCGTGAGGCTGCAAAGGGGACGGAAAATGCAGAGCAATGGTTGAGCAGAGCAGAGGCGTGCGAAGTAAAAGGCAGGCAGATTGAGCAAACAAGACGGCCTGGCCGGGAAGTGGCCTCAAAATGAATAGGCTTGCTGGAATGGGAACGGTTTCGTGGCGGAAATTGAAATGAGAGGCTTTTCTTCCCAGAGAGAAGGGCGAGGCGCGGCGTGGCGAGGCGAGGCGCGGCGAGGCGAGCAAAGTAACGCACTGCGCAGACGCACTATGGTGGTTGAGCACTGCGCAGAAGATTCTAGGTCTTCACTCGTAGGGGGGTTCACTCCTCTCTAAACTCTCTGTCCGATGGAGAGACAGGAGAGTAATTGGGTTGGGACATGGCTGTGGCCAAAAAGGAATTGCTGCGTGTGAAAACAGTCTTAAAGCATGAAGGTTTGGAAAAAAAAAATATTAGACAGCAATTGCATAAACGAATGGAGATAATTATAAAGGAAAATAAAAATAAAAAATATATAATAATATATTCCGGGTTGTCGGGTCAGGTAAAGTGGCTTGAGATTAGATTCGAACTCAGTATGTATTAGGAGTGAGATTTTTTTTGAGTTTTTTTTTAAAGTAGGCCCGATTCGGCCTCGAATGCTTCAGACCGAACTGGGTAATGAACACCCCTAACTCTTACTTTCATTTGATCAAGGCAACATCAATTAAGTTATTCTATGCAATTAAATATAATTTTGTAATTGATAAATGTCAATTAGGTTAATTTTTAGAGTTAATTCTTCGTCCAACCCCACTACAGCCCACTTACATGGCATGTTTAGAGTCACCTAGATTGTTAAATGGTTGCTTATGTAGAAGACAGGTCTATGACATCAAATTAAGTTTACAAAAGCAATCATTTTTGTCTCTAACCCTTTTTAACCAAAAATTTTAATATCTTAGACTTTACCCTTTTTTCTCTATTTGGTCTCTCAACTTAAAATAATGACATGTTACTTCATTAACTTTGTAAACGTAGGACTCGTCGATCCCAGAGTTAGGTGAATATTCTTAGTATGCAATAAGTGATACCTTGGAGTGCGTTAGTGTGCTTTTAAAGTAGAGCCTTTGAGATAGAGTTGGACAGGATTTACATGGTTGTTCCGCATACTTTGGAGTGTAACCATTTTGTCTATCTCAGAGTTTTTGCAATAGTTGCACAAATTCAAAGCGCATTGTGCACAACTGCTCTAATGGAGTTACCTAGGCCGGATCTCAAACCTTGGATAGGTCTGCCTTGTTTGAGTTTTCCTTACTTGGGCTGAAATACTTACAAGTTTGGGATGTGAGCTAGCCATATTTGGCCTTTGATACTGGTCCACAATAAAATTAAATAAGTAATAAAAAAACAAATTTTTTTAAAATAAAAGAAAGAAATTAGAAACGAGAAAGTTAAAATGTAAAAACTTTAACAATTGAAAAATAAATAATCTAAAAGGATAAATTTTTTATAGTTTTTATGTTTTGAATATTATTTTTTAATTTTCTAGATTGCTATTTTTTTAATTTTTAAGTAGATTGTTTTTAATCTTTCATTTTTAAATGAATTTTTTTAATTAAATTTTTTAATATTAAATTGGTGACATGGACCACTAGAAGACTAACTTGTGGGAGTGACCAATTTGATGCCAACTTATGAAATGTTTTGATTAAATTAATGTAATTTTTGTTGTTAGGACCAAATTGATGTCAAATTAAAAATGTCAAGACCAATTTGACTATTTACTCTAAGTTTTTCAAAAATTAAAAATAGTTACACAATCAATTCTTATGTGTTAGTAATTTAGTCCTCGCAAATGAAGAATGCAGTAACGTTTTCAATTTCCAAAAATCTTATAAAGTAACAATGATTATTAAAAATCTAGTGTGGTGATGCATATATCTTTAGAGAAATAAAATACGGTGTTGTTCTAACTTTTAACTCGAACGATCAGTAAAATTTTTGCTCCACCAAAAGTATATTACTCATCATATTAATTTTCTTTTAAAACATTCATCAAATTAAGTTTTAATAATTAAAAATGTTCTATATTTATAATTTTTTAATCTTTTAAAAACATAGAGATCACCACATTAATTCTAAAAAAAAAAAACTAATTCAGCACCATTTTTAATTATTAAGACACTAACATGTGAAATTTTTATTTGGAAGAAGTAACCACTGTAATTTTAAGGACCAAAATAGGGTTTTACTAAGGTGATTTTTTAGTTACCCTAAATATTTTATGATATCTAATTTATTCATTTTTAATAATGTTTACAACTAAATTAATCAATTTTTGTTATTATGTCTTATTTTATATGATTATAATAAATTTTTTATTAGTTAAATTATTGGAAGAGTCAACTTATAAGAGATTTACAAATTTACAGATCATTTAAACTTACAATGAACCTTTCTATAAATATTGTATTAAAATATTAATTTATTATATTAAATTATATAATTCATCAATATATCATATTAGATCACAACATAATAAAAAAATTGATGAATTTAATTATAAAAATTATTAAAAATAAAAAAATTAAATACCTCATAGAATAACTAATAAATCAAGTTTTAGTAATCAGTCTACTGCGAGCAAAACAGGCCAACATTATTATCCTACACCGAAACGATGTCGTTACTTATGGAACGAGTAAAATATGATTTCAAGCAAATGATGAGTCATCCTTGACGGTGGATTCAGATTGTGATCAACCAATCTTGAGTGCTTTGTCCAAGAAATGCCTCTCTCTGTTGTGCAAATCACCTTCGGTTCCCCTCTTCAACAGTCAACCCTTCACAGTCTCAGCCCTTCAACCATCTTGCCCAAAAACCTATTCCCTGGCTTTGGAACTGAGCCCTCCGTTGCCCTTAGAAGATTCATCTTTTCCAGAAAGACTTCACTGCGCAGCAGAAACAAGATTGCACCGACCCATGCTTCTTTGCTCGAGACGCCTGTTCTGTGGGCAGGTAGGCTCTGCATCTTCTATGCCCTCCTTAAGGCTGGATTGGCTGGATCTCAAGCAAATCCTCTTGTCTCAGGTTTAAATTCGCACTTGTGCCTTGATTTCATGCTCTTTTTTTTTTTTTTTTGATTGAGGTGAATTTTGATGGCTGTTTATTGATTAAGTTTATTTCCTCATTCAGATTTGGAAATTAGTGACGACAACAAATCTGGTGACTTGGGGTTCTCTAAATGGACACAGAGCATACTAGGAAAACCAGGTCAATGGAGTTCTTCTTTATTTATTTATTTTAATTTCCCTTCTTAATCATGGAGACATTTTAATTTTCTGTGCTTGGAAAGATGACGAGGGAGGGAATGACATAGAATAGAATGATCAAATTAAATCAAAGTTTCTCTAGAAATAGTTTGAAATGACGGAGTGGAACGGAGGATCAATGTCTCCCTCTCTTACCACTCAAAAGTTTTCCAAATTGGAGCATCAAAGGAGGGAATGGCAGCTTTTGGTTGAAGTCCCTTCCCCTCCTTCATTAAAAAAACAACTAAAGAGGGTACGAGTTGTTTTTGATAAAATCAATTGAGTGATGTCTTTAAAATCGCTATTTTTATGAAAAAAAGTTTATCCAAGCACACCTATCATCAAAATAATAAAATTCCTTATATACATGCATATAGAGCTGCTGTCTTCTCTGTGTTATATTATTCATTGCTTCTTGTTATGATCTTCTATTTCTGAAGTTTGTAGTTGCATGCACTGAAGGAAGACAAATGGGCTGGTGCAGTAGAATCTGAAAGAATTTGCCTCTTGATTTGAAACTGGGTCATGCTTTGATTTTTCTATACAATCTTTGAAGGGTTTTTCAGAAAAGCATTCATTTGGTGCATGTGTCTCTCTCTCTCTCTTGTGCTTTTACCTTGTTCCAGTTAGGGCAGAAATGGGACATACTCTTCTAACTTGTTTGGCTATATCTGTCATGGGTTTTTCTGCATGAATTAATATTTCAAATTTAATCATGTATGTGCTTTTCCTAGGAGTCATGTGTGCTTCGCCTCGGAGTCATGTGAGTGCTTCATATTGTAGTCCCTAGATTGCCAGAAAATTGGCTTTGCTTAATGATGCTTCATACTTAAAATAATTCATGCCAATGCTTCATGCTTGATAATTCAAAGTGGAATTAGCATATGCTATGTACATGTATTTGTTGGCCATCTGAATGGGTAATAATTACTGGTGGTATTCCATATGAGATAAGTGGCTGATAGAATTGTAAAACTTGATGCTTTCTTCGCCATAAAGTTGGTACCCTCAGTGACAGGAATCAGGTTTATGGTTGCCAGCTTCTGCATAGGAAATGCTTTTTAGTATTTACTATGCATGGACCATTTTTTACATTGTAAGGTTCATGATTATGCCATTACTATGATGTGGCAGTTTTAAAGAAACCATGAACTCATGCAATCTAGATTCTGAGATATTATGACTATGAGTTATCAATTTGGTTTCATGACTTCCTGGTTATGTGAAACCATGAAATGATTTTTCTATTCCTGTTGAAGGCTCCTAGTAAAGACTAATGTCATTAGTAAGGGCAGATGAGCGAGTACATTAATGTCGCCTTAATTTATTGCATGTAAATATGTATCATCCCTTGCTGCATAATGAATGTAACTTGGAAATGAATAATTGAATGCTTGATGCATTCCATGCATAAATCCTGGTTTGGCTTTTCTGATGATTTATTGAAGAGAAACTTTACCCAAGACCTAGCATTTATCTAGTTTCAGAAAATGTTTTCTGTTATCATTTCTTTTTTCTTAATAGTAATTACAAAATGTCACTTTGTTTTCATTCAGTTTCTTGTTTTTAGGCATTTGTGATAGAAATGGTGAAAACAAATTAATTTTTTTTTTCCATTGGTTCCTTTACACAATCTTGAAAAAAAGAAACATAATAAAAACTAGGTGACAGTTTTGTAACTAATATTTGAAAAAGTAAAAACAAACAAGAAATGAAAGAAAAACATTTCCTAAAACCTGACAGACAACCATTCTGGTAGAAATTGTTATGCTGTCAATCATCAAAAATCTAGTATTGACTCGTTTGGATTGACTTATGATAAAAATGCTTTTTTAGTAGAGACTTTTTTGGTAAAGCCTTTTATAAATAAAGCATATAACAAAGCACTTTAAGTTGTATCCAAACACTTAAAATTATGAAAGTACTTTTGTTTATTATAAAAAAGTGCTCTTTTTAAAAAATAAAGCTAATCCAAACAAACTCTTATATTTCCTTAAACATGTTAATCTTCCATTATTAGTATCATTGATTCAAAGGATTTGTTGTCAGTTACTGTGTGCATCATTTATATCTATTTGTTATTTGATCAGCAAAGGATGTAGCTAATGGAATGAAATTTGTGAGCAAATGGCATCCAACGACAAAGGGTACCCTTAGAAGGAACTATAGAGTCCCATCCAAGACTGAGGGACGGCGTCTTCTTAAAGCTATTGCATCTCTATTATCAGATGATGATCACTTCGTTGATGCTACCTCTCACAAGGTAGTGCATTTTTCCCTCCCTTGCCATAAAATTCAGTTTCAGTTGATACTCTTTTCTCTTCTTTTATTTATTTATTTATTTAAATTTTGCCCCTCCTTTGGCCTCAACGTGATTTAATTTTATTTAAAAAATGGTTGGGATATATCTTAGCATCTTTTAAAACGATTGTAGGGCTGTCAAATCCGGAGGGAAAGTGCCCATGGAGAAAGTGTGTGTTGCAACAACGTGAGAGCTCTCTTCGATGAGCTCCCAACTCCTCATCTCATTGTTGAAATTACTCCTTTTCCTGCTGGACCACTTACTGACAAGGATTACACTAAGGCTGAGAAGCTAGAGAGGGTTCTTAGATCTAGTCCTTCTGTTTGAGCCATCTACGGTGCCTCATGCTTTCATGTAAATACTCTTTGTTTGCTAAATATTGTTAAAGACATGTTACTCAAGACATTTAAATCTTTCAAAAATGGTGCTTAAACTACCGATTTTTTAATATGCACAAAAGAAGACTGTGAAACATACCATTTAATCATTAAAATTGCATATTTTTAAGATGTAATATTCGATTCTGGAATACTAAAATGTGGGATAAAATCCTTCTATCAGTAGTCTCATGGCTAACTTGCCTTGTTTGCTATTGGAATGCTTTCTTGACATGTACACTCACTTCATAGCCATTAAAGTGTTTTTAAAGCCTTCTGAAGTTTTGGACACATGGTGGCCAACATGAGACATCCAACATCAATGGAATCATCAAAATGTTTCATGTACTTATCCTTTACTGCCCTTGGGGCATTCTCAACAAGTTCCTCGGGGAGAGGTTCATCTAGGACATATAACTTCCACTTTTGCTTGAGAACAATTCTCAAGCTCCTGAGCCAGTCAAGGAAGTTATTGCCAATTTCTTTTAGCTTGTCCTTCGCAAGGATGGATCGCAGTGATAGTGTGAATTTTTTACTTGACGTCATTATTCTACAATAAAATATGAAAAGTAGATTTTAGTTGTTTATCCAAAATAATTCTACTATTTAACATCCCTCAATATTAAATTAACAATTTACAATACTTGTAAAATATAGTGGGGTAAGATCCATATTTCACATATTTTGAGACAGTTTTGGCATGACACCAAAAATTAGGTTATTTAGGTAGGTAACTCTTACCAATCACGTCACACGTGACTCTTAGCAATTCGTGAGATTTTAGACATCACATGTCTCAACACGTTACAATCTTATCTTATGCCTTTAGGCCCAAAACCTTTTTGATAATCTAATTTAGTCCAACCATTTTAAATGTTATACAATTACATATCATATTTTACCATGATTAGATAATGTTCCTACATTGGCAGAACTTACATTAAGTGATCTTGATCATAATAGGTGTTTTAATCATGGACGACATAGAACTTAAATTTTGGTGAGGGAATTAATATTAATAATTAACGTCAATTTTATCTTATTTATTAAGTTATACATGGCATCACATACACATATATAAATATATCATCACATGTATATGATATAAAGGATAATAAATAAATAACTATGTCATAGCATGTCCAATCCTATAAACTAATCCAACGCCTTGGATTTGATGGATCGCCATGAGCTCCTTCATGAAGTTTTCTTTGTCTCTATTACAAAGCGTAATGACATACAGGTCATGAAAAATAAATGAAATGAATGGAACATAATCTGTATTTAAATTTTACAATAAAATAAATGGCACACAACCTGCATTTAACCCTTGTAATGGCCATGCTATATACACCATTCATAGACAATATACACATTCAAAGCAAATATGTTATCACATAGCATGTTATTATATAGAAACTTTAATATTATGGCTTGTCAAATTTAATTAGATATAAGGCTCTTTTATTAGAAAGTAATGACGGCTCCATTGGTCAGTGAGCGATGGGGTAAATTTTTTAAAATCGTCATTAATCTCATTAATGATTCTTTATCAAATTTCTTATCGAAAATTCATGTAAACGACGAGTCGTGTAATAAGCAGGTTCCCAAGTAAGAGAGTCGAGACACAACAAGTATTGATGATAAGATTCAAGTCAATTTTACAAATTGTAATGTCAAGAATGAAAAAAGGGAATATACATTTCAAGAGTAAAAATCAAGATCAATAAAGAAACAAGCTAAATAGAGAAGCAAGCTCAATCAAGATACAAGTTTAATGAGAAAACAAGATTAAACATAATTTTAAAGCATAACCCATCATGGGTATTTTGGTCATATAATTTAGCATACTAAGAATTTTGAGTTCAAACCGGTGCCATAAGAAATTAGACTCAAAGAGCTTTCCAATGCTTAGTCATTTGCCTAAAACGAATGAGAAACAAAGAAGTTATGACTGATTAAAGTTGATATTGGGAAACTGAAACACTAAATCAATTCAGTGATTTAATCAATTGATTCAATGTGTTCCAAGAAGTTCAAAATTCAAATTTTGAACTATGAATCGATTCAATGATGTAATGAATTGATTCATGGGTGTTATGAAGTACTAAAATCATCAGATTCTGATTGGATTTCGCTTATTCTTTCCCCTAATGGCCATATGCTTCAAAGACTCTACATATAGGCTCATTCTACAAGAAAAAAATTCGGATTAGTTGGACAAAAATTCACTTGTGAAGCTCATATTTCTCATCTTCTCGTGTTCACATTCATACTCTTGCTCAAGGTTTATTTGGAGGTATCATTGAGTGATCCAAGGCTTCATATTTTTTATCTACCTTAGTGAGAGAGAAATTTTATTGGAGAAAGGTTCTTGAAATCTTTCATATTATTGAGAAAGGTTTTTGAGAATCATCCTTTGAAGATAAAAGCTTCCAAGCTTAATTTTTATACCCACTCTTTGAGAGAGTAATTTTGTCGGAGAAAGGCTCTTTAAATCTTTCATATTATTGAGAAAGGGTTTTGAGAATCACCTCTTTGGAAGAAAGCTTCATTTGTATATCTGTTTTTCGTAGAGTGATTATAGACAAATATCTAAGAGCCTTTCACTATTGAGAAAATTTGATTTGATATTTTTAATCTCTATTGATTAATACCTTATAGACGAGAAAGGCAGAGTCCTTCTAATTTCTAGGGCGTGTGCTCTAGAAAAATTTCATAGGGTTAGGAACCCTTGGGCTAATCAAAACACTAGGTTGGAGAAACTGTAAAAGTGTAAGGATTGTGCGATTTGCAAAGGTTCTGTGAAAACTTGTTTATATAGTGAAAAAATCCTAAGCTTGTTTAGGTACTAGACGTAGATCAGTGGTTGGAACGAACCAGTACAAATCGCTTGTGTCATTATTTTCTTCCCTTCTCTTTTATTTATCGTTCACGTGTTCAATCCAAAAAAAGGTTTATTTGTGTTTTGTGTTTGAAAAAAGGTTTTTGGGTTTTAAATTGTTCTTGGCATTATAACATTAACAATTGTGTGTATATATACATTGGTCTATATTCAATCATTTGTCAAGAATAATTTATTTGGGGATTTTGGTTTTTGTTTTGTGTGATTTACATTCAAACACAATGCTCTTTGTTTATCTTTCACTTTTCTAATTCAAACCAAATTAATTCAAGAAATTGAATTAATTTCTTTTCATTTAAAATAAAGAGTTGTTATATCTCTTTATGAAAATTTGTGTTTCCATTTTATGAACGTTTTTAAAGGAAGCTTTTATTTGGTACTCAATTCACCCCCCTTTCTTGAGTACTGAAGCCATTAAATAACATCGTGAAGGGTTTTTCCTCTATGATGAATTTATCGGGATAATCAGGAAAGCTTTCTACTGAAAAGGGATTCAAATGTAGGGAGAACACCTACACTAGTTGTTGTGAGGCTGTGTACTGATCATGTTGTGGAGAGTATGTAGTTGTGCATGGACTCAGTGGGGAAGTGTAAGTAGGGGCTAGTTCTTCATAAGCAACATCCTCCTCATACTCGGCATCCTCTTCTTTTGTTTCTTCATCGCTTAGAGGTAGAGGTTAGAATTGGTATGGTATCTCACCCTCATCTTTATCTAAGACAATCAGTCCTTTCTTGAAATATAAGGATGCCCTACTAGTAGCAAAGAAAGACCTACCCTAAGATGATGGGGGTATTATCCCTCATGCATGCACAATATCCAGGATGTAGAAGTCGACAAGAAATGTCAGGTGCCCTATATATCACAACTTTCACATCTTAATTCAGCAAGCCCATAAACATAGGTGTTGGTAGCATCAGCTAGCTCCAACACCACCATAGTAGGCTTCAATGCATTCACATCCAGTCCTAACTATTCACAGATAGATAGTGGCATCACCCTTCTTCTTGGCTAACAGCTTGCCCCTAACCATTGATGTGTTGCACACACTTTCAACAGGTAGGAAAACCTTGTTAGAATAGCGGTACTCAAGGTTCACCCTTCTTTTTCTCTTATGACATCTTCTTGACCGTTGCTTCCTTCTCCACAGGCTTCTCAATAATTTGACCCCCATCACGGTTATGGCATTTATTTTTTGTTTGGGATTGGTCTCTACAATTAAATTGTTTAACCAATTGGCCTACTTGGTGTGCAATGCTCCTATTGAATGCTTGTTGTTAATTGTACCTATTCTCATTCTTCTCACGTTCGCATTTGCTCTAGTGTAGACCTTCTTTCAACTTGTGGTGGGTTTTGTTACCTTAATTTGTCCACCATTGTTGTTTCGCACAGCCAGAGTTGTATGACTTGGGGTGCGGATTGTTGTTGTACCTTTATCCGTTCACCTTATAGTTTACTTCCTCAAGAGTACGTGGTCATCAGAGAGCATTGGTTTGTATCATGCTCATCCGTTCACCTTATAGTTTACGTGCATATAGAGTATTTATTAGCTTTATTTATTTATTTGTTTTTAACTTGCTCGATTTGTTATAAGTGCTTAATTACTATGTAATTTTTACTAGGAAGTGTGGGATTGACTTGTGGCATTGCATCTAGCTTCAGGTTTCATCATTGGAATTCTAATGAAAAAATAATTATAATTGTTAAAAACAGTTTTAAACCTTTGGTCTTCTAGAATGATTGTTGTGACAAACCAAAAACCTAAATGACATTAAGAAATGAATAACTTAGAGCTGTTTTCAAACTTTTGGCATTCTTTAATGATTATTACTATTAGGTATCATATGTTCTATTATCACCTTATAAATAACTTCCCTTCCTCCTTTTATTGCAAAGCAACTACATTTTTTCCCAAAAAAAAAAAAAAGACAAAACATCCAATTCTATGTGCAAAAAAATAAAATTGGTTTCACAAGTTATCTTACTCAAAGACATTTCTCCTTCAAAACAAACATTGAGAACCAAAGTTAGAATTGTTAGAATGTGGGAAAAGAACAAATGTTAGGAATCAAAGTACCATTGAAATCCTTAAAATGATCCTTGCAGATAAAGAGGTAATTCATATATTTATTCCACACAACAAATTTTGTTTTCATCTCTTAAAAAATTTCGAATCTCAAATTGTGGGGTACAAGAAAAGTCATTATCAAGAAATCGTTAATGAACCGGTATAAGAAAGTTGTGGAAGAGGAAAAAGTTTACACTATTGCTAATTTTGCAATCTTCCTAAACATTGTTCAATACAAGATTGTGACTCATAAGCATAGGATCATGTTCCTCCTGCGTACTTAAGTCGACGAACGACGAGGAGGCGGCGAGACGGGTTGACAGGGGGTGCAAAAAAATGGGTGATTGACAGAGTTACAGGTAGAGCATGTTGTTGGGTGCGATTATCGTGCAACTTAATGTTTAGTTTTTACAAATTACTATTCAACAAACATGTTTTATTCTTTTATGTTCTCTACTTTTTTTTATTTGGGTACAACTTCATTTATGTTCTCTATCTATTATTCTATTACTATTTCACAAACATTATCATTATCATTATCATACTACAAATAAAAAAATATTATTATTTATTTATGAAAAAAAAAGTATTCTGGAATACTAAAATAGCATTTTTTTTAATTCTCCTAATTTTAGACTCTTTAGATTCTAGCTTAAGACTTATGGACTTGTGATCAATCTAAGCTATGACTTTCTCCAACCCAAAAAAAAAAAAAAATCTAAGCTATGACTTTATATATTTTCAAATGATTAAATATGTCAATTATATGCTATTTAACAAGTAGTAGATTTATAACTTATAAAAAAAAATGACAGTTTTAAGAACTCTTTTTTTAAAATGCATCAAAAAATACATACCAAAATATAAAAGTATTTTATTAATAAAATAAATTACTTTTTGTAAAAATAAAATCCAAACAAGGTAATAAATAGGTTTCTTGGTCCAATAAACTCTTATAGTTTCATCACACTTTCTTTTAGATTGCTGCAAAGATAAGAATATAGGAGCGAATAATCTACAAAATATATGAAGATTAAAAATAAGAATAAGAGAGTTCTTTCAAAGAAAATTATATTATATAATCAATTTTCTTTTACATTTTAACATAAGTTACAAGCAAAAAAAAAAAATACATAATAGAAAATTGACCCGCGCTAGAGGCATATGCTAACTCACAAATATTCTCAACGTAAAGGCTAATGACAAAATTAAGAGTATTAATAACCTCACCTCTCCTAGCCATCAAGGGAACACACCTATTAAATATTTGCAATATATATATATATATATATATATATTAAATTTTTAAAAATTGATGATATAAATAAATATTATACAGTCATACAAATATGTTATGTCAAATCCATACAATTAGTTTACTCTTACACTCATTACAATCAACCAATAACAATTTTAATGTGTTTAAATAATTTTAAATTATAACATATTTCTTTATAAAAGTATAAACCATATTTACACAAAATTAAGAAAATAATAACATATTTATAATAATAAATATTTACAACTTACATAAACAATTTAACCATGCAAGGTATGGGTCTTTTATTAGAGATATAGTATATTATATGCATAAATCTAATGAGTAAAACTCTCTTTTGGTCATCCAAGAGTATAGCGGTTTTAACTCCCTAACTAGCTAATTGCACTTAAGTCATAATTAATGCTTACTGATTGTTAATTATAGCTTTGATTTACTTTAGACTTAACTTTGTTAAATACGGAAGTGTAAAAGAGGAAAATTTTTGAACTTTGAAAGAAACTCTTTTTGAAAATGTGAGTCACACATTAATGAATGTTAATATGAAAAAGGCACGAAAATGCATAATAGATCGATACATCATATAGACATACAAAGCACAGGAAGCATAGGCATACATAAGAAAAGACCGCGTCATATCTATGATACATACATATGTGTGTGTGTCTATATATATATATATATATATATATATATATATATATGATACACGTTGTTACTGAGGAGATACGCATATTGTTCCTTTTTAAAAAAAAATCAATTTGGAAGGAGTGGATCCACGTGGGTGAGATGCAATTACAAAGCAACAAGTTAATGGGGTGATGCGGCTAATGGGGTTGGACTCAAAATCGCCAAATCGATTGACGATTTATCTTTAAAAACGCCAAATGAGTTGGCGAATTCTATATCAAGTTGTCAGTCATGTTGGCAACTTCTTGTCAGAATCGCCAAATGTGTTGGTGTGTTCTTTACAAAATCGCCAAACGTGTTGGTCTGTGTTAGGGTCGCCAAAATTTGCGACACGACTAGAAGACTTGAGAGGAAATAAAGATAGGCGAGTTTAGACAATGACAGTACGAGTAATCATCGGAAATAATGTTGGCGAGATCAATATCAATTTAACAATTTAGTGGTAATGTGAAGAGTCGAAGTTGATGATAAACAAGCAACAGAAATTAACTTTGGGAATGGTTGATCATACATTAAGGTCACTAGCCAAGTGGAGTGAACACGTCAACAATGATGTATCGCGACCAATGGATGAGGAGAAGTGTATCAAATCAAGACTATCGCAAATGTGGGGTATTATAGTAAAAAAAACTCAATTATAAAACCATGTAAGTACAAGATTATACAAAAAGTAATTGCATTAGTCAACTTAATCTATTAACAAACACATGATACATATACGAAAATTTTAAAATCCAACACTCAAACCTTTTAAACACATGCTAACTAAAATTAATTTTTTTTAATAATATTCCTAAGATTTTAGTTAAGGTTATAAGAAATTTTAATTTGTATAATTAAAATTAATTTAGACATTTTATATATAAGGTATCCCTAAATATGGAGAAGTCATCTCATCTCTATCTTGCTTAATGAGTGAAAATTGAAAATATTCATTCTCATGAGAAAAAACTTCTCCACAGATTCAGCTCGTCTCGAGTATTACCCCAAACATACATTCATAAGTGAGGAGGTTAAATTGAGGAGTCTGTCACTGATTGGGCTAAGGATAAGGGCAAGATTGTCATTTCAATACAGTATAAAACCCATTTCCCGACCCGAAAGTGAACCGACCCCATCTCTTATTCCGGGGGAGAGAGAAAACTAGTTCTATTGAGAGAAGGAAGAAGAAGCGACCAAAGGGGAGCGATAGAGATGGAGAAGCTAGATTGAGAGATTCCCTTTGGGTGGTGGCTGGGGTAAGGTTCTGGACTCGTTTTCCCAAACCCCTTAACCCTTCTACCTCTCATCACACCAACCACCTCCCTCCAGTCACCGCCATCTCCATCTCCATCAACACCCATGCGCCGAGCCAGACCCACCACCGATCCACCAACCAAAGTACCATCCCTAAACCCTAACGACCCCGCAAACCAAGCCCGGTTCCGCGGTGTCCGAAAGCGGCCATGGGGCAGGTTCGCCGCGGAGATCAGAGATCCGTGGAAGAAATCACGGGTCTGGCTCGGCACCTTTGACACCGCCGAGGCCGCCGCTCGAGCCTATGATGCCGCGGCTCGCTCGTTCCGCGGGCCTAAGGCGAAGACTAACTTCCCCTTGCCTGGGCCCGAACCGGGTTCCGATCTCGGGCTTTCCAAGTTCGATCCGGTCCAGGCGAGCAGGCCCACTAGCAGCGGCATGAGCAGCACCGTCGAGTCCGTCAGTGGACCCAGGGTTTCGAACCCTGTCCCGACAGTCCACCGGAGGCCCGTGAACCCTGTCGCACTTGATGATTGCCGCAGCGATTGCGATTCCTCGTCTTCTGTGATCGATGACGATGAAGACTGCGTCCTCACCTCTTCGTTCCGCAGCAAGACATGGCCCTTCGATCTAAACCTCCCTCCGCCGGTGACCTACGACGACGCCAGTCGAGATCTCGCTGCCGATGAGCTTCGCGTCACCGCGCTGCGCCTCTGACGACCGGTGATGTGCTGATTGTTTGTTTTTCTGCGCCTTTTTCCCGAGATAATGATGGAAGAGAATCGTTTTTTAATTTTCTCTCTTTTTAATTTATTTCAAGTCCCGTGTCGCTGGGCCCAAAACCTAAGGGAGGTGAAAAAGAAGAGGAATGAAATTGGACTTTGTTTAGGTTGTTTTGTTGTAGAATAGTTATCTATTTTATGTGATCTTCTGGATGTTTTCCTCAACACCAAGCCTGTGTTGTTGTAAGTTATTTGAATCCTTTCTCATCACGTTGGATCTGATCTTGTAGTTCTGTGCTTGGAAGCTAGATGGCAGAACTTTCTTCTTCTTCTTCTTCTTCTTTTTTTCCTTTTTAATTCTCCTCATCCTTTCAATTTCTTCTGTACAAAATTATCCTAATCAGATGGCAAAATAAATTAGCTTCTCTTGCTATTGTGGCTGTTGTAAGCTAGTTTGTGTGAGTTGCATTGAATTTCCAATCTGCACTGGTATTCGAGAATCTTCGGATTGGTTGTTTGGCATGGTTTGAATTTAATGGGTGTAGTGTGAGTGAGGGTTGAAATGCATATTCTGCGCAGAAATTTCTTGTTTTTAAATTTCTGGATTAATTCTATTACTCGGTAAACACTGTCACCGAAGTTGGACTCACCACATATTAAGGCCAAAGCAATTAGATAGCTGCCGTTGGTGAGTTAACAAAACGTAGTAGTTCAAAAACCATTAGTTGTGAAAAAGGTGATTCCACCATAAGCTGCTATTCCTACTTTGGATCCATTGAATCCGTTCTTCTTGCATCCCAGTGAGAATTTGGGATCAGTGCTGGCCTCCATTCTTATAGGTCAGAATTATATCACGTTTGGTCTGCATGGTGGGAGCTTGCCCTTTCAATGTTAGGCAACCAATGTTCATAGAAAGTATTAATATATTGTTGATTATTTACATAAAGCTTCTTTTTGGCATTAGTTTTTCTCTTCCCAAAGTATTCTACCAATTTAAAATAAGTCATTTGAACTAGCAGTTATTGGTAGACGTCTAACCCCATTTAAAACTCCATTTATACACTCTGACAAGTAGGTTGTCATATGACCAAATTTTTGACCATCATCATCATATGCTAAACTCCATTTTTCTTTAGGAATTCCTTTAATCCAATTAAATATTTCTTTTGTTTTAGTGACTTTATCCAATCTCTCATCAAATTTTGGTCGACAAGGTTCACGTCCTACAAAATTATTACAACAGTTATTATCTAAATAAAACACACAATTATGGATAATTTAAATGAAAGAAACAAATTTATTACCTATTGACACACACTAAAACGTTGTTAACAATGCTAAAAAAGCAAAGTGAAAGTAAGTTAACAATGCTAAAAAAGCAATATCCTACATATGACTTTTCTAGTTCAAGGATTAATTGTCATTGGTTCCTAATTAATTATTCATAAGAGAGATGTTGTATATTAGTTGAAATCTAACTAATATGCAATTCACTTAAGAGACTACAATCGTCAATCCCCTAAGCATTTATTAACACAGGAATTAAAACTAAGATCTCACATTTAAAACTCATATCAATTATGTTCCAATTGCACAACCTAATTAAATCTAATTAGTTCCCCCAAAGAATTCTCAAATCCTAAATCAATAAATCCTACAATCGCCAAGATCTATCAACCTAGAATTAACCCTAACCAATAACATGTAATCGCTATATTATTAATCACAGGCGGAACAAATCATGAATAAACATTAAGCACAAGACCTCGAATTAATTCTAATATAGAGTTACCGCATGCAAGATATTAAGAAACTACTCCTCCATGGGTGGATGATAAAAACTCATAATAAATAAATAGAATAATAGAGTGAAAAATAATAGAAAATTAAAGTAACAAAACCTGAATACAAGAACGGAAGAAATTCGCAAATAGTTGGGAGCTTGCGTTGTCAATGCGAGCGCTCCAACATTCCTTGAATAACTAAGCACTACTAACATAAACCTAAAGTGCATAAAATAAAAGGAAAAGTGCAGAAAATAAAAGTGGAGGCTAAGTATGAAGTTCTCTTCAAGTTGTTGAGAGAGGATATTTATTTGTAGAGGATTGGCTAAANTAACTTCGGCTACAGATATTGGATTGAGGTGATTCAAATCTCCAATTAAAGCTAAGAGATAGACATACAATTTTGTAGTTGAGGTCAAATCGAGATTCAACCTCCATCCTAGCACAAAATCCGTGGCAAAGTCAGCGATTAAAAATCCTCAGCAAATCTTTGACCAATTCTTTTTGAATTTGAATTTAATCTTGCATTTATTGGTCCAGATATTCTATTCAAATCTCTTCTTTAAAATTTATATCTTATCAACTCTCCTTCAAATCTTCAATGATCCTCTTTACAATTTATTTTCTGCAATAAAAATAAAAAACTAAAAAAGAACAAAAGAAATTTATACATTAAATTCTAAGATAAAAAAATAGTGCTTTAAATTACGTTTTTCTAAATTTCTCACAAAAGAGGATAATGTGCAAAACATATTAATTAAGCATTAAAACCACACATTTTTAGTATGCAATGTTCAATTATAGAAAAATAAAATAGGGTACAAAATCCACCTATCACCTATGCACTTCAAAGAGTTCTTCAAAGACACATTATGAAATATGCTATTAAAATTACTGGCAATATGACGTAGCCAGTACACATGATACGCATGATATGGTTGCCATTCAAGGTTAACATTATCCATTGCTGCTATGATACTCTTATGTCGATCATATATCAAACATATTCCTTGTTCTCGTGTGACATGTTCACGAATGCAAGATAAGAACCAACTCCAAGCTTCCTTTGTTTCCCCATCAATAATAGCAAATGCAAGAGGTAATGGTCTTCAGTTTCCATCTTGTGTAGTTGCAATCAACAATTTTTATTTATATTTGCCATATAAATGAGTTTCATCAATCTGAATAAATGGCTTGCAAAATCGAAATCCAAGCACACATGGTTTGAAAGTCCAAAACAAGCAAACAAAAATTTGCTTTGATCGATCAACTTGATTATGCACCACATAGTCATCGGTTTCCAACAACACCACAGTGTCTGGCATAAAATGTTTCATGGCCTCTAACCATCTAGGCAACCTCTCATAAGATTTCTCCCAATCACCAAAAATCTCAATAGATGCTCTTTGTTTCGCCAACCAAGCTTTCTGATATGACAAATTATAACCAAATAAACTTTTAATCCTCTCAAGTAACAAGTATAGCTCAACATCAGGCTTTGTTTTAACCATGCCCTGTATATACCTTTGGACCAAAACAGATCACAACTTCTTATGATCTTGTGTCATAGAGATGTTTATACAAGTGTGTGGTCCATTATATTGAGAAATTTTCCATTTATTACACTTTTTGCTGTTAATAGACCTAACTCTCCAATTGCAAGAATCCCCAAATTGAAAACACTTAGCAGTTAGCCTTTGTGTATCAGATAATATAACCTTATAATCTTAATGCTTTTTGATTGAATAATGATCTAAAGCTGACTTCACAACATTTTTTATTGGAAATTGTAATCCAACAAACAGTTCTTCTTGTGAACTCTAAGTGTCATACTCAACAAATCTAGTGGTCTCACCATTAGCAAATGTATCCCAATTAATTTATGAAAATTGAGGACAAAGAGGCTTAAATGCATTTTCAGGAATAATATTAGCTGGATGGACATTGTTAGCGAAAATACCAATTGGAGGATCATTGTTATGAACAAAGCGAATTGGAGAAACTTGATGCACATTAACAAATGCATCTACCTCATTTTTTGAATCCATACTTAAATCATCATCATCATCAGCAGCAGCAGGTAAATACTCACCGTCATCACATGTATCAGATAACACTTCTCTCGTTAGTGTATTTTCACATTGAGATAAGTTCACACAAACAGAAGGTTGAGTCATATTGGTTGAATTTGTAAATGGAGGAGTTATATTGGCTGAAGTTGTAAATGGAGAATGAAAAGTTTGAGAATGTTGAGATAGGGTCACATCTTCTTGAAATACGGGAGCAAAATGTGTCATTGACAATTGAGTGTTGATAAAATTTAAAGGACCACTCTCAATATTCACATGAGTCTTTCCCTCTCTTGTCTCTACCTCGACAAACACATCCATTGAAGCGAAATCTGGATTTTACTCAAAAGCATCTATCATGCATGTAACATCTTCATCATCAAACATATCAACACCAATAGATTTCAACCCCTCACCCGACCCTTGTAATACTCGAAAAAGAATTCTTGATACAAATTGATTCTCTTGTAACCTTAATTTCCGCAATTTTTTTTCTTCAAATCATTTAGACGCATACCCCTCTTAATCATCATAGATGTCGGATTAGGACCATAATACATAAATCCATGTTCACCTTCATATATTCTTCCATTGGAATAAATGAGCACAATAAGAGATTTTCTCATTTTCTAATTCTGTATAAAACACATTCTATGTCAAACATACATTGCTTAACAAACTAATATAGACAACATTTATATAAAACTACTAGATATACTATACTATACTACTCTATGCTTCAATCTATCATAAATTGCTACTAATATAGACAACATACAATACTATACTACTCTATGCATCAATCTATCATAAATTGCTTAGCAAACTAATATAGACAACATTTATATAATATAGATAACATACAATACTGTACTACTTTATGCATCAATCTATCATAAATTGCTTAGCAAACAAATATAGACAACATTTATATAATCAATTTAAAGATTACATTTAAAGAAATTAATTCACACATACTAATAAAACTATAAATTTTAATAAATTAAAACTTACAAGTCTGCCGCACAAATTGAATACAAGAGCTGGACAGTTAGCCTTCAGCAATCCAAGAGCTGGACAGAGAATAACGATTTTAGAGAGATAAAATTTCTAGAGAGATAGTGGATTTTTAGAAAATGAGAATGGATGAAGGGGTTTGGGGGTGGTGGGGTTGTTACATAGGGGCTGAGATGAACTTCGCAAAACCGGTTGGCGAATCTTGTGCAAATGCGGCGTCTTAGTTGCCGATTTTGTAAGTGATTTTCCAAGAGAGTTTGTGAATTTGTGAGTGATTCGCCAGGCGCGATGGCAAATCCTACGTGGATTCGCCTAGCGGTTTGGCGAATCTGACGTGGCCTCGCTAGTGCCACGCTGACCAAAACAGGTGTATTCCTGTAATATGTTTGAAAATAGGGGCATTTTGGTAATTTACTTGAGTAATATAGGCATTATAATTAAAAAAAACCTCCCAAGACCCTAGATAAAGTTGAAATAAAGGGGATGCGGTCAGGAGTTTATTACGATATTGAGGGACTGGTTTTGTTTCACATTGACAAATTGCAATGTGGGGTCACGGTTTCTCCTTCTAATTAAGAGGCAATTACATGATTTATTATTGTTTTATGGGAATTTTGATCTATAATCACTTAAGGACCGTTCACCACAAAATTAAATAAGTACTTTTGGAAGATAAGGATTACAATGTAATTTCTATGTAATGTGAATCCTTTTAGTGAGAATGTGAGTTTGGAGAGAGAAATGTGATGAATAATGCTTTGAATAAACTTAGAATTGTACAAATACATGAGCGAATTGATGAACAACAATAATAGTACAAGAAATAAAAAGAAAAGAACTAATCGTACAGAATTTGAAAGAACAGAAAACAAGTAAATGTGAATTATTTGGTCCTTCTCCTTAACTCAGAACGTCGTTGTGGACTTGTGAGTATTTGAGAATTTGCAAGTATTTAGTTTTTCCAAGTTAATTCATCTCTGGGCATCCTATTTATAGGCTTCAGAGTTTTCATGCATGCTTATCACACGTCCACCGAGCGGTTGGCACTTGCTCATGCATCTTCACTCGTCCCACTTAACGAGAATATCACAAACCACCTCTCAGAAGTGTATGCATGTTTTCTAATAACCACCGCACACTATCTATGGATGCCACGTGTTAAATAAATTCTCTTTTCGAATTTTGATTTCGAAAGAGGCGCCAATAATTATTTTTACTACATCCCTCTACAGAACAATGCAGAATGGCCATCGTCGCCAACTTTGCAAATTATTAAAGTCTTAAATAGGATCGTTGTAACATCCCGATTTTCTCTTAGAGGAATAATCGTGATTAATTAATTTTTAATCATGATTAGAGAATTGAGATGGGAAATTTTAGCTAAAATATCCCTAGGAATTTGGACGTGTCGCGGTAGAAAATTCGGCAGACAACCGAACAGCCGTTGTTCGCCGATGAAATTTGGCACGCAAAACGGTGTACGTGAAAGTAATCTTCCGGAGAAAAATTTCACAAACACCTTCAAACATTAATACCCTTAGGTAGGTGGGAA